>SCLH01000593.1:334133-374131 GCA_004367855.1 Oikopleura vanhoeffeni
GTATTTTAACAGTTTTTTGATATTGTTAAAAATAACGCTATGAAACAAAAGTTTCTAGCATGTTTTTTTGTTAGGTCATTTTAGTCATTTTATAAATTATTATTATTGAAATATTTTTTATTTAAAAACTTAATATCATCATTATTATGCTCCCATTCGTTTGCTGTGTTATCTGCGGAAAGCTATTGAAAAGGTGAGGGTCATGAATTTTAAAGTGAGTCTGTATTTTTGCCATCTAGCTGCCATTGTTATAAATCGAGCCATATAAGCCATTACAGACATGGTAAAAGAAGTGTAAGGCCAAAAAATAATAATTTTGTCAGTTTGATTCTTGAGATTAAGGTGGGATCTACAATATTTTATGTTCAGAACTACTGAGATATTTTNTCAAAAACGGCTGGATGGAATTTTATCAAATCTTGTATGAATAATGACTTGTACTTGGTTTATAATAATAGGATAGATTTTTTAAGAAATTTCGATCGGACTTGTTCTAGAATTATGAAAACCCGTTTTTTGTGAGATTTCACAATTTGAAGCTGAATTTTCTCAAAAACGACTCGGTACTTTTTCAAATTTAGCATTAGTTGGGGAAACTTGTCGTCTTCGTTTCTGGTGAATTATTGTTCTTCAATATATGCTCTTATTTATAGAAAATTGCATTTTAGTTCAACGGGAAGTCAATTTTTGGAATATCTAGAAAATTATTTTTATCCGATTGTACCGAAAGTACCCTCGAATTTAAGCTCCGGCAAAACTAAAGTAGAATGTGCTAACCACTTTTGCTTATTTTAAGCATTTTTCAATAAAATTAAGGTTTATGTATTTTTTTCCCAAGAAAATACTTTGAAAAAATTTGAAAAAACTCGAAAATTTTAAGAAAAATTTGGAATTTTTTTTTATGATATGAGCATAAATGCATTTTGTCGCCTTCCTGGGGCTATTTAGTGCATTTGAAATGTCCCTAGCCTGTAATCAAAAACCGTTGAGTACCCCCTTAAATGATGAATAGCAGCTAGATGGCAGAAGTGCAATTTATAAGTTAAATATTTTTTTTAACTTCTGACCCTTTAATTATGAACATCGATTAAAGCGCACTGTCGTTCATTTCACCTTTATTTTTTTGTCGTTTCAACGCCAGAAGAGCGTTTCTAGTATTTGACAGAAACGACCAGCTGGGTTTGAGATGGGACAAACATGGGAAAAGTGTTTTAATTTTATTTAAAAATTTTTTTGGGAAAATTTTAAAGGACTATTCACATTTTTGTGAATATTCCGGTCCTGATTAGGAAACGTAAAGTGTTTTTAAGTAGTAGGGCCGTGATATTCACCAAAGTGTGAATAGGGGATATATATAAACTTTGAATAATATAATATATACATATGTATTTTTTTTACTTGCGAAGTGAAAATTGTCGTTTAGGTAATTACGGCCAAAAAAAATGGTAACTAGGTGGATTTTATTTTCAAACCCTTGACATCGGCTATAGCTTGGCGTTCAAAATAAAATCCATCTAGTTACCATTTTTAATTGGCTGTAATTAGCTAAAGAACAATTTTCACTTCGCAAGTTAAAAAAGTACATACTGTAATACAAATCTTGAGTATTACAATTAAAAAACTAAAAATAAGAGTTCCACAAGTCAGACTTAAATGCAAAATTTATGACGGCTACCAGCATTGGTTTGAGTATATAGGCATGCATTACGATAACCCAGACTTTATGGTCTACCTCGAAAACTCCACTAAAAAGGGTGCTCGAAGATCACTCAGAAGTAGGCGATTAGCCGAAAGGCCTTGTGTCGATGATTTTAACATATCATCCCCACTTTTAGGGCCTCGGTGCTTTTTGACAGATTTGCACTTTTTGAATTTTTTTGTCTTGATGGGAAACTTTTTGCCACTTCAAAATTTTCGAATAAATACTTTTTCAAAGACAAGTTGCCACTTTTCAGCTTAGTTTTTATAATTTTTAGTTTGCTGGGCGTCAAAATTATCCGGTGCAAAGGCTGGTGAAGGCCTTTATTTGGACGCGTTAACGCGCTTGTGTCATTTCGATCTGTGAACAGTTATTTGGCTTATATGCGGATACATCTGGTGTGATAAAAAAATCCCAAGTTCAAGTCCGAATATGAAAAAAATGCAGAAGGAACTGACGCATTCTGAAGGCGTTCAGTTTCTAGCTGCTGCTCAACTGGTTCGAGAGAAAACCATTGGTTGGGCTGAAGATGCTACTAAAACTTTGAAGCTGATTGCTATGAAAATATACGAGCATGCTGAGTCTCCAGAGGAATTTCCTTCAGAACNAGAGTATGCACCGGACAATTTCAAAAAAAATTTCACAACGAAATCTCAAAAAAATGGAACAAGGTGTAGTTTCGAAAAATTTTGCTCTATTTTGAAATTAAGTTCGGAGAAGAATCGAAACGGGCCAAAAATCGTTCTGTTAAGCAACTGAGTGATAATTGGTTCTGATCACAAGAATATCCGTTTTTGACCAAACCCAATTTCGCCGAAAAAGTTTTTCCATAAAAATAGTGATCCAAGGGCGGCACGCCCGAGCACATTTATATGATCGGTTCCGGTTCGGGTATTTTGGGCACAAAAATCAAAATGTGATCGGTTCGGTTCGGATGCTCGGAAAAAGTGATCCGGTTTTCGGTTCGGTTCAGACAATGTTTTTAAAAAAAAATGTGTTCATGATCCGGTTCGGAAAAAAATGTGATCGTTCGGATCTGCCTTGGAGTTTGTAGTTAAATTTTAAATAGTTGCTTCGTATTCTCATATTATAACAAAATTGTAAGAAAAACAAATCATCTTTTGTTGGTATTTTAAGAGGGTCCTTATTAATATTTTTAAAATACGCTATGAAACAAAGTTCTCTACCGCATGTTTTTTTTGTTAGGTCGAGTTTTCTGTCTGCATGCGTAAGTAAATTATTATTAATTAAACTATATATTTTTATGTAATTTAAAAAATGCATTTTATGCTGATTATGATCTCCTTCGTGTCGTGTGGTTAGTCTGTGGGAAACTGTTTGGAAAAGGTGAGGGTCATGTGATTTAAAGTGGGAGTATCTCTTTGTCATCGTAGCTCGCCACTCTATTATATATAATATATTACGGAGCCATAGTATACAGTTAGGAGTTAATTTCCGGGAAAAATAAATTATTAAGTCAACCGAAGAAAATTTATCTAGTAGACACGTCTTGTTTTTTATGAATAAACATCTTGTTTCGCGAGATATAGGATTCTCTCTATCTTCTATGTTATGTATTGTTGTGTATTTCAGCGCAAAAAAAAAATTATTACGTGAGGAGGCGCGCGGAGGTCAAGTGACCTCATCAAGCGATCATTTTTAGTGCATCTAATAGCAAATATCCTTTTCCCAACCTAAAGTGGAGTTTTGAAAGTGACGGCTATCTCTATAAATGCGCGTGTTCTAATCCCACTAATGTTGTTTTTAGTGACTGTCTTGGTATGATAATAGGCCAGAGTTGCTTGAATATTGGGTGAGCGCGCAAAGTTTAATTGGGTGTGTGGGGGCGGTGTCGTAATCATTGGGCAATCACTAAACAATCACTTGGACCAACCCATCAGTGGGAATACGAAAGCGCGCTATAGTAGATAAACCCCTCATTTTCAAGATCGCACTTAGGTTGGAAAAAGGATATATCGGAAGATTATACCTACGTGTCCCGTAGAATATTCTTGGACGTCAGAAGAAACGTCTAGGAACTCTTTTGAGTTGATCAATAATACCTTTAGGAGGAAGATTGTTACTTTACAACTTGTGTATTGTTACACCTCTTGGAAGAAGAATATAGTTTTAGTTGGTCAATTGACGACAAACATGTATCTTTTTGAAGCAGGTAGAGATTTGATGCCGAAAGTATAGCTTGGATGTCTTTCAGTTATTATATATAATACAACAAAATAACGAAAAAAATTTCGAAAAAATTTGATGGATGTTATTTGGGTTGTTTTTGTGCTTTCGAACATAACGTTGAGTTATGGTATGCAAGTTTTTATGAACAAAACAAACTGCATAAATGTAGGAACTCGCACCGCGGTGCCCCGTATGCTTAGATTGAAAGAAAAAAGTTTCGGAATAATGATTTTCATTTTTTTCCATAGTTCATTTTTTCATTTTTGTTACCGAGTTTGTTATACCAAAAAAAGATTTTTGAAAATCAATCATGGTTGAATCGAAGGTTTATTGGCGAAAAGTAAGGAGAGGTTTTCTCTGTTTCTTTCTTTCTAAAATGGGCTTAGGAATTTGTTGCCTTCACGAATTGCGTATTTTCAACCTAATTTAGCCCGTATGAGGGTTTTTTCAGGCATGTAAATAATTAATGCCATTAAATCACATGGCACGAGTGCCTCTAATTTAGTTACCACCACAGCGGGCTCTTATAAGTTTCAATACTTCGGAAAATAAAGGATCAAGATTGGTATAAAATAATGAAAAGTTTGTCTGATTGGTTGCTCGTAATTCAATATTTTCTACATGTATATATATCGAATAAAAGTTTTAGTCTTAATTAAGTTATACAGGTGTTTTAATGCTCAAGAGTTTGATTTATTTTCCTGTTAAAAACGCAGGAGTAAAAGACGATTTAAAATAAACAATTTCAAGAGTCAATGGGTTACTCTTATTAACCGGTATATTGTTATATTATTGTAGAGATCTCTCTCTTTCTCTCTGTCTCTGTCGAGACCAAAGTTTTTTTTAGTTTTGAATTTTTTTTTCAAAAAAATTTGGTGTTTAAAAGTAGAAAATTTAGCCCTTTCCGCCACAAAGTCTGCAGAGAGGTAAAAATAACAAAAGCAGACACAAATTAAATTATCACAATAAAAGAAAAGATTTTCGGTCCTGATCTGATGTTGAAACTGCGAGGTCCGGTACGCAGGTGATATCAACTTTACTCGGTTGAGTGTTCGACTGACTAGTACATCAGATAGTGAACCGAAAATCTGTAATTGAATAATTAAAGTATATGCTGAAAACTTGAGTGGAGCGCTTTTGTTGATAAGGCTATATTGATCCTTAGAATATGGTATGAAAAACCGGCTCCAGAAATGAGGCGCCGGTTTTTGGACTTTTCATCGGAAAATCTATCTCGCGCTCCTAGGTTATAATTTCAAACTTTAATATTCACAAATTTTGGGGCAGAAAACTACTCTAAAACACACGAAACTTTGTATGGAGCGTTTTTTTGTCAAATTTTGGACCCCAAACAAAAAATATGAATTTTTCAGGAGTCACCGTGAAAAAAATTATCCGAAAAAAAAATGTTGCTTCGATTTTTCCGGACAGTAGCCATCAAAAGAAAGCTGAGGAAGCACTGAACAGAAAGTTGGCTATTTTGAGTTTTAGTGTCAATTGAACACCAAACGTTATTTTGAACATAATTTGAGAATAAATTACTTAGAAAAAAATCGAAAAAACGGCAAAAAATTTTCGAAATTTTTTTTTGTTTTCATTTGGGTTTTTTTTAATTGCATATCGCGTCAGTTATTCATGATGACTTGGGAAGAATATTGGCGAGAGGTCGCGACACCGAATCGGATGCAAAATTTATAGAAAAAAAATAAAAGAAAAAAGGAACTGCTTTGATAAAATCACGTGGGATGCACGCGATTTCCAATGAAGTAAATTTTTAATCTTAGAAATAATCTATTACGATTCTTTATATAATGTATATTACTCTAAATGGGAACAATCGTGATTAAAATTTTAGCTCTAATGACAAAAATAAATTGGCAAAAGAATATTTGAAATTACGATTATGTCCCCTGAGATAATCGTGATTGAAATATTTTGCTTATCTTTCTGTGTGGAGTCAAATTTTTAATGAACGATTTGTACCCACAGTAATCGTAATTGGAATATTTAGCCTATCTTTTTGTCAAGTAGTATGCATTATTTCATGTCAACGGATTATATCAAAGGATATGACGTAATTAAAAATATTTTGCCTTTATTTTTGCATCCGAGTAAAATTTTAATAACCGACTTGTTCCAACATCAAGTAAATGCGTAAATTGAAATGGTTTTGCCTAATTTTTTGTACTC
Organism: Oikopleura vanhoeffeni; assembly: GCA_004367855.1. Taxonomy (NCBI): domain Eukaryota; kingdom Metazoa; phylum Chordata; class Appendicularia; order Copelata; family Oikopleuridae; genus Oikopleura; species Oikopleura vanhoeffeni. The sequence goes on from SCLH01000593.1 coordinate 340,213, forward strand.
TATTGTGAGCTGAGTTTTTTGAATCCTATAAATATCTGTTTTTTCCGTACTGTGTCTGTATATAAGGTCTACATTTTGGGTAAAAAAACTCCCACTGAAAAATCTCGAGGGCAAAGAGTAGTCTAAACATAGAATGCATTTCATTATTACAAATATTTCTGATGAAATAGTGGCATCCTACCAGATTTTAGAGTATATGCATGACGTCGGCTTAAAACTCATGCGCTCGCCATATATAGGACCTAAGGCTAGGAAAAATGTAACGTGGTAAGGAATCCTGACAACCTGCTATCGTCAACGATTTTCGGAGCTTATCATCACGAATTTATCAACCGCCCGGCCAAAATATAAAAAAAAATTTTTGAAATTCATAAACCCAGGGGTGTCCTGTGTTGATTCAAGAACTCGATATATGAATATATTTTGAAATCAAGACAGTTCGGGTTGGCAATCCCGCTGAATATTTGAATAGTATGTGAATTTTTTAGTTTGCTGGCGTCAATTATCTGGTGCAAAGGCTGGTGAAGGCCATTTATTTGGACGCGTTAAAAAACGCGCTTGTGTCATTTCGATCTGAACAGTTATTTGGCTCATATGCGGATAACACTCTGGTTACGATTAAAAAAATCCCCAAGTTTCCAGTCCGAATAGGACAAATCAACAAATCGGGGATGTTTTTATGCTGCAAAAGGAAAAAAAAAAATGGCAACATGAAAATGCCAGAAGGAACTGTACGCATTCTGAAGAACGGTCCAGTTTCTAAGCTTGGCTTGCTCACTGGTTCGAGAGAAAACCATTGGTTGGGCTGAAAGATGCTACCCTAAAACGTTTGAAGCTGAGTTGGAGACGAGCATGCTGGATGACTCGGAGGAATCTCCTTCAGAACGAAAAAAGTGTTCTCGAATAGAGTTGAGGTCGATAGCAGCGCTTAGACAACGATCACAAATCAATCAATGCCAATGATCCTGATGATTTAAACCTGACCTTTTCGAATCAAATAAAAGCTCAAGACGCGAATACAAATTGAATCGGAACTTGATCAATATAAAAAATTGGCACGTAAAAACGAGTGAAATCATGTAAGGTATTAATTTAACATTTGAAAAAAACTTACAGCCTGAGTTTTCTCGTTAACTGCGTTTTTTTTATACCGCATTTTTGTCGGTGGAAGTCAATTTCGAAAAAATGAACGCTCGGAACAAAAAAAATACCTTCGAAATTAAAATAATATCGCGAGAAAATCAAATTTAAATATTTTTAATTCAGTTCAAAAAAACAACAAAGCCTCAAAAACTACCGTCATCTTGAACCAATCGGGCTATGAATTAATTGGCCCAAAATTGAAACTTTTCTGGACAGAAAACGAATTCAAATATCCAATTTTGACAAAAGTCTGCCAATCGGTTAGGAAAACAAATTTTAAACAAAAAGTGATAAAAACTATTCAATATCGCGCATTAAAATTGTAATTTAAGATAATCAATATTCCGACGGCTAGTTCTGCTCTTAAAAGAACTTTTTCTCGTATATCTGGCCACTTTAGCTCCGGCCGTAGCCAAATTCACGCGAAGACTCTGGAGGCAATTATTCAAACATCTGAAAACAAAAACTTCATGAATCAATTTAATTTGATCGCATCTGCTCATAAATAATTTAATGATTACTCAATCACTCAGTACTTCATATAACTATAGTCAAATAGTTTGAAACGCCTAGAAATAAGTGGTAATCTCATTGGCCACATCAAACCAACGTTTTCAGTTGATTATTATTTTTGGCGTTTTGAACAATTTGCCTCGTATCGTTTTCAGAGTGAAAAAGCACAAAATACCTAACCTACACCACACTGACATCACTACAATTTTTGAGTTTTTCACTTTGAACACGATATAGTAGGCACATGTATTGTACCAAAAAAAATTTTCCGTAATTTTTATTTTTTGTCACCATCTGAAATTATGAAAAATAAAAACCTCTATCAAAAATTTTACCGCAAGTTTCTATTTTGCAAATTTATATTTCGCATGTTTCCAAGCGTATATCTAAAATTATATTTGCCTCCCATAACTTTGACGTCTTATAACTTTGACGTCTGAAATAGTTCACCAAAAATTACATTTTCGGATTTGAAATTATTAAAAAAATCGGTAACTTTTTTNTAATTTTCAAAAAAAACAATAATTGTCAGTAAAATTCCATATAACTTAGCGCATAATCTGGCTGAATAAGATGCAGATTGCAACCTGGTTACTCGAAATTAAAATATTTTTATACGGCTAAAATAATTCCCCCGCGATTTCATCGGTCACTTTTTAAAAGTTATGACGTCTGACTTGCTCTTATTTTCACCACAGGGTGTATTTTCAAATTAATATTCGAACTAAATTTTAAGTTACCTTATTTCAAAATAATTGCTAAATAATAAATACTAAAATTCCGAAAAAAAAATTATATAGTCGAAAAATTATCCGAACTGATCATATTTACTGATCAGATCGGGAAAATGTGATCGGTTCGGTTCGGATAACGATTCGAAAAAAATGTGTTCATGATCGGTTCGGTTCGGATTTTTCCGAACTGATCGGCCGAGCAGATTATGTGTTAACGCTTTTTAGCTAAATTCCTGCCTGTGCCAATGTTGTTATAATAAATTACTTGGAGTGCGTCATGAATGACGTCATATTTAAAGGTAAAATTTCCCAACCTTACTTTTTGAATTTATATTTGATTGCGTTTGGTGAAGTTCTTTATTCTGCAATTTATTCTATTTTACTTCATTTGAACCTATTGTAAAAATCTTTATAAAACTCTACTCAAATTATGACCTAATCTCGAACGCCCACGAGAAAATTAAAAAAAAATCTTCGGCGATATTGCCCCCCCTGTATGTAAATATACATTATATAAATGTATCGTAATACGGTACATAATGACTACGGGTCATAATGACTTTCAAGTGGCGTCGAGGCAAATCAAGTTTCGAAAAAAATCGTGATATTTCTTGAAATATGACGCCACTTGAAATGCAGGCTTTTAATACAAATCATGTATTTCGTTAATCAAACAATCATATAAACGTTATATCTCTACTTACTCAAATTCTGCGTTAATCTCTTGTGATCAACTTCTCGTTGGCTTATGCCAATTCTCAGGATATAGGCTATATCATATAGCGTAGGCTTACTTTCTATCGAGAGCTGATTTTTGCTATTTTTTTTGCTCAGTAGCCCTACCTATGTTCAGTAAAAAACATGGAGCGAAACGATAACCATAATGTAAGCGCGGATTTTGTTTCAAAAAGCTGAATTTTACCTACATATTTCTCCTTGAGAAGAAGTGTAAGGCCAAAAGAAAGAGTACTGTACAATTTATAGTAAACATAAATAGTCAAGGGAATAAAAAGGAATATTTTTCTAGGACTATTAGTATCAGAAATATAAGGTGTTTGATAAAACGAAGTCACTGAAGCTCACAATTTGCAAATTAAAAATAGTTATTTTCAAGCTTTAATTTATAACTAGGGAACGAATCGGGCCAAAATCTAACTTTTGAATTAGGGGGTTAAGCAAAAAACGGGAAAAAACTTAAGGCGTATAATTTGAAAAGTCAACTGTTATGGTTTAGTCAGAAAGTTTGCCGGCTCGATCCCTATTTCTAACTCACATATTTCATTTCAAAAATAATTCAAAGTTTTTACTAAAATAATTTTTTGATTCATGAAAATTTATCATTGTTGAAGATAACCCATTAACTGAATGGTTACAATCCTTTATAAATATTTAATAATACTTAACAATATTTATAATACGAACATCGTGCGCGGGACACCTACCGGCAGATAAGAATATATAGTTAGTAGCTAACTATTTTTATGCAAATTTTTACTTGCCATTTGATTCATACAGACGATCCGCAAACGATGATGCCAGCCATTTTAATCATACAGTTTTAATTATTACAATTAAGGGCATAAAACTAGTTAGAAAGCTGACCAATCAAACGCAAGACATTAAAAAAAATGTGATCTAAGTTGAACACCGTGCGTCATGACGCGTCACGGCTAAAATTTTTGTTTTCAGGGAAACTACAAATCTGAAAAAAAATCTTTTTATTTCAAGTGACAATATCATGAATTCTATTGATGAGAATTTATGTATTGTGTGCTATTCATCTCTCAAACAGATGTCAAAAATTGGTAGTACTGTCACTTTTGTATATTCAAAGTAAGTCATTTAGAATCTAATTTTTGAACATGAGTTTTAAGGGTGGGGCGACGTAAATGAATGTCATAAATAATCTTTTACTTGCGGGATTATACTCTTGATGTAAGAACTGTATTTCATTTAAAACACAATTCTCAAAGATATTTAAATAAATATAATTAAGCATTTATCATATCTTAAATCCGGGAAGAGGGCCCATTTTGAGTAAATGATACTGAAATTTTAGATTGATTTACAAAAAATGGGCCCTCTTCCCGGATGTTCGATATAATTTATTTAGCATTGTAACGGTTAGACTCTTATACTTAGACTACCAAAAAACTTGATGTTACACAATTAAAATAAATCACATTTCCTGTACAGTGAAGTTGATGTGAACTGGCTTTCAAAAAAGGAGGTTTTTCTTACGTAGATTATCTCACCAACCAATGACCGCGTCTGATTTTTTTTAGCCTTTTCATGAAGTTAAAAAATCATGCCTTTTTGATTATCATGCCTTTCTTAATTCAATTGTCGTTAATTTTTTTTTTCGAGCCATAATTAATCAAATTTTATTTTTGGCGCGTTTTTCGCTTATTTAATTAAATTCGTTAAAAGGTTTTATTTCATAATATTCACGCTAATGAAGCGCTCATTAGACAACTTTTGCCCTCTTTTTCTCAAGATGACTCATAATTCCAAAAATAACACGTGCTACCAAAAGCACCTTCTTGAAGTATAGACAAAAGTCTGTTGTTTTATTCTTTATAAAGTTCGCAATTAAACTTTGAAAAATAATTCATAAAAACTTTTGATTTGAAAATTTAAAAGTGAAAATTTATTAAAAAATATCAATGATATTTCAACGCTTTCCTCAGTTATTTTGTCAAAATAAAGTTTATACTCAATGAGTTTTACTCATATTAGTACTCATAATAGTTTTAATGTAGTGTGCATGTGGTTTAATTTTTTTCTTCAAATTTTGAAAAAAAATGTCCGAAATGTCCTTAAATTGAGATTGAAGTTGAATAATTACTAAAAGATTTTAAATTTTTTATTTTGACCTTTTATAATATGGACATATAAATACATTTGTATTTCGAAATTGTAATAATTATTTTGTAGATTTTGTGTGATTAAAATTCACGCATGACCAAAAACCAAATTTTCAAAAGCTTAATTTCAGGACTAAAACCTTTTCTTCTTTTTACTTCCGATTTTAACCGGTTCGTGACTACGATACGCATAAATACGTAAACTCTTAAATTTTTATCTTCTGATCTTTGAGAAAATTATTTCTTAAAAATTTTAGTATGACATCATAATATTGTGGTTTTAGATGGTCGTAAAAAGCATATTTTGGGCAGGAAACATACCTCAGAACATTTTGTCCGCTGATCAGTCATTTTTTTACAAATACTGAAAACTTACTCAGACTTGAGATTAGGTGAAAAAACTATTCAATCAAGAATCATACTTCTTGATAGAACTTCAAGTTAATCCCTTGTCAGCCGTTTACACTTGGTTTATACTGGCCATTTGACCTTGACAGTTTTGACACAATTCAATTTTTTCACCTGAAAATTAATTCTTATGACATTTTAGATTTTTAACCTTTTCACAAATACAATGTGCAAAAATTTCGAAAGGCCTATTAGTCAAATATTAAACCATATTTTCGGGAGCCAACAAACGGCGCAGAAATAACATCGTCACAGACCTACAATTCAAATATGTCATAGATTTTGCAATTTTATTTCCAAAAATATTGTTGAAAATTTAATACGATGAGCTGTCGAAAGTTATTTTTCCTACTTTTTTTTTAGGATTTCCGTAAAATTTTTTAAAAATTAATTGTGTGAAAACGCCATAATATCGAAATTTTGAGGAAGCAATTTTTAGAAAGTATTTGAGGATTCTTTTGATATAAGTTTATTTTATCTGCAGTCTCTATACGAAGAATATATAAGTCATTTTATTGAAACTCAAAATAATGAAAAAAAATATTTTTTCAAAAATTATTTTTTCGAAAGAATTGAACCATTCAATACCCTAATAGAGCCGACAAAGACAATTGATCAAATATAGAACATAATGTACTGATTGGAGTTTAGCTCAGACATATATTTCGAGCCGCATTATATATTGTTTGAGATCAATATGCATATTTCAATTTACAGCTTTATAGCTAAAGTTCCTAAATCTCATTCCTAAATTTGTAACTTAATGGTCATTGTAAAAAATGTATGGTTTTCAAGAAATACAAGGTGAGTGAACCTCTCTTTTCTCTCGCAGTTATCTAGTTTACAAACTTCGAAATTTAAAAAATGTTACGTTGTGTTATTAATTTTATCATTGATCTCAATCAGTGACAAATAAAAAAATTGATATATTTCCCAGTTTTCCGTGATAAGCGCTCAAAGTATTGCCTTTAGATAGGCTTTTGAGTGTGAGGCGAAGTTCTCGTTTCTGGGTGTGAGAGAGTAAAGGGGTATGCGACTCTGATTAAATAAAGGCCTAGAGGCATTTAAACATGCTTGAAATTGATACGGGGTGATAAATTAAGACTAGAAACCAATCATCAAAAAAAAATTCGAAAATTCGCATTTTTTTCGATTTTTTCAAGTATTTTTAAAAAGATGAAGTTAAAAAATAACGTTTGCCAAATTTGACCACTAACACTTCAAAATATCGACTTGACGTAAGCCAACTTTCTCATCAGTGTTTCACTGGCTTTCTTTAGACCTACTTTCGAAAAAATCGAAGCACTTTTTTTTGGAAATTTTTCGGAAAATGACCAAAAAAATCATATTTCAAGTTCTAGCTCGAAATTGCAAAAATCTGCAAAAATAGATTAAAAATAAAAGATCTGCAATTTTAAAAATCGTCGGTTATTTGGCGTTCTAGAATTGTTCAGTCGCCGGATCGAAAAAAGCTCTCTATCAAAAATTATATACTACCGTTACGTGATCTGTGGAAATTTGAGCTCAATTGATATACCGCTGGGAGGAGATAGATTTTGAAATTTTGAAAATGTCACCTTGTTACGATACTGTACCTATTGGTGTAATGGTCAAAAATAATTTGTGATGTACTTTTTCGCAAGATTAAGGATAGATCAAATCAGCATTTTCGGTTTTTCTCATGAACTGTTAGTTTTCAGTATATTTCACCTAGAACAATGTCAAATCAGAGTCGCATACCCCCTTAAAGACCAATTTATATGATCACTCTGAAAAAGTTATTTTTTTCGTTAAGAAAATTTATAAAAAATATTATAAAAAGTATTTGGCTTTGCTATGAAAATTAAGTTATTTTATTTTCTCGCATAGAAATTTCTGAAAACGCTTGAGAAGTCAACACTCTCACAAAAATTACAATCTCACTTGAAAATGAGAAGATATGTTTTTGTCATCACATCAGTATCTGGAAATCCGGTTTGTCTAAAAATTTAAAACAAGATATTTTGAAAATATTTTTTAGAATCGGCAAAAAAACAATCGGAAATTTTATTTTGTGACTTTTTCATCCAATTCATTTTTAGCTCGCTATTCTTCTGTCCTGATTTTGTATTTTAAACTGACAAAGCATAATGTAATTATGCGGCATAATTTATGCCTAAAGCTGCATTTTGAATTGTAATTATAAGTCCATTTGATTATCAAAAAATAAAAAAGCTTCTCTTTTTCCGATTCCAAGAAAATAACCCAGAAGTTTATTGTACTGAAAGTGTGATAACCAAATTTTTACGAATAATTTTGTTCAGACAATTAAAAATTAAAATACAAACATCGAGACTCGACAATTATCTAAGACATAATCTAAAACGCTAGATGCTATATTTTTGATAAATTTTGAGAATTTACGAAAAGTTTTCAATAAGATTAAACTCGGGTATGACCGCAGTTAAAGATGGCCGAGCCACCCGTAGCCACTCGTACGGCCCTGTAGCCGGATCATAAATTGCCAATCATATAGTTATATATAGTTTTTCATCAAGAAACCAACCCAATTTAGCCGTCGGTGTTAAAATTTGGACAATTATCTCGCTACTGGATTAAAAACTATTAGGTTTAAGTATAGCAAAAATACATATTTTCTTAAAATAAAACGTATGTGAAATAGTCATTAAAAAATTTCGAAAATTCCCTTTTAGCTTGATATTTATGGGTATATTAATTACGCTCAGTTGAGTCAGTTCTTTTGAAATATTTCTTCACAGTTTTTTCTCTAAATTAGTATTTTTATTTTTTTTTCAAATATTCCTGATGACGAATCAAATATATTCGAAACGTTCAATTTTCGATCAATTTTCTAATTGCAAAAACCTTTATGAATGGTCTTACTATTTATACACAGGAAATGTTCCTGACAAATAAAGTAAGTTCAAGACTGTAACAACAAGTCTATTTGATATGTTATGACGAGTCAGCGAACTAAGGCCGATGACAGCCCATGCTTGGGCAGTTATACAAGTGTTTTAAAACGGGATGAGTTTTGTTATATTTTACATAATAATTTTTTACCACGGACCACGTTAAAACACTCGGGATCCCAATCAAATCCCGATCCCGTCCCGGTCCCGAGCAAATTTTCAACTTCAATCCCGATCCCGTCCCGGTCCCGACCCTTAGTGAAAATGTCAATCCCGATCCCGTTTTAGAACACTGGTTATACGGTACCCATGAAAATGCCTAGAATATTCGTGCGACTATAACGCGAAATTTAATCACTAAAAGTATAATTACGGTCTATTGATTATACGCCACAGTTCAGTTTTTTTTATACATTAGCTAGATAATCATTTCTAACCTTCGCTCAAAATTTGTCAAGCTTCTTAAATTTTTGCAAAGAATATATCTGTAACAATAGTTAAAAATAGTATTTCAATCATATCGATTATTTCAGGAGTGTGCATGTATTATTATTTTTGGATTCAAACCGATTGGTTTATTTTTACAAATGTTTTTCATCACTACACACATTTCCACTTCACATTCGTTAAATTTTTACGCGTATGCATTTTCATAGCAAAATATAGGAGAAAAACTCGACTAAAATGTATACTTCTTAATTCAACGATCACTAGAATTTGTTGATTATGCCGCGAATTTTTTGCGCCAACACATGCTGCATGTGACATGCATCACGAAGTTAAGAACATTGATGATAGAAAAACAATTTTTGAGCAAAACGCGATTTCGGACAAGTTTTATTACGTATATTTGAATGTTTTGGCAGCTTCGTTAACAAAATATACAGTCCCTAGACCCTGTGATCATCACTGGACATGCAACCTATTTCTTGTCTCATCTAAATTTGACGAGCCATCAAAATTAAAGTTTGCCCTGTGGTAAAAAGGCTAACTTTCCGTATTAATCCTCCCCAAAACGTCTAAAAATGGATTAATTTTCCAGATATTATTGGCTATTTAGTGTCAAAAATCTAGATCCATTTTTTTCGTAATAGTGATCCGCAGTGAGTTAAGGGGCGGCACCATCGTGTGGTTGATATGCCAGCAAACCTAATCGAACACTCTCTCGCGACCTTCTTACGTAAAAAACAAAACTATTATGATTTTTGATTGCTAGTAACCCTAAAAAATTTTCAGAAAAATTTCAGAAAAAAATTACAAAGAGTTTCACCCCTAGAGATTGATGCAGCTTTTGAAAATTTGAAAAATTCGGTTTAGAAGAGAAATGAAGATATTTTCGGCATTATTTTTGGTAACACAAGGTTTTACAGGTACGCTTCTAATTTGTTAATCAAGTAAAACATCGGCAAAATAACAATAAGTCTGAGGGTTAAATTTTTTAACTCCTTGACCGCGTTTATTATTATTGGAGAACACGTTCTAAATTGCGAATTGTTTTAGATGAACTTGGCCAAATAATCAATTAGACTTTAAGGTTGTCGCCTTATCTAAAACTTGAAATTAAAAAAAAAATCTCAAAAATTCAGTTTGGATTCAGAAAGAAAATATTTGGATATTTTTTCCGAATTTGAAAAGAGTATTTTGATTGGTTCTCAATTAAATTTTTCATCTCTAAAATTTATGATAAATTTTAAAACAAGTATTACTTAAAAAAATTACTATTATCACAACAAAAAACAAATAGTAATTGACATCAAACAGATCATATCCCTTTAACACCTTGTGCTTAATCTGAGAGATGTGGGTTGACGGAGCCAATCCTAACACTCTTTAGACCTCTCCTAGACCTCTTCATGAAGCCGCTTTTAAGCCCACATCTCTCAGATTAAGCAAAAGGTGTTAAAGGGATATACGAGGTTATTCTTATTTTAAGACATTTTATGATTAATTTCTCAATAATTTCATACTTTTTCCGCAAAATTAAAAAAATCTCAAAATGCCATAAAATCAATGTTCAAATTTATTTTATTTCGATGTATGTTCTCAATTTAAATTTCCATAAATTTGAAAGAATCTTAAAAAAAAAGAACCATTGGTCCAACAAAAAATACCACATGATAATAGGCTATCATAAGTGCACGGGTTAAAAACGTATTATTCCATTGAAAGAAAATTTCTGTAATAATATGTACCGTAGCCTCCTTCTTAAAATTAAAAAAAAATCGAGGGATTTTATTAAAAAGTAGCATATCATTATCGCTTGTTACCTACGTGGTGCTTACGTAGCATCTAAATGCAGTTTCAATATCTTTACGATACTATCACATTATTAGTTCCATAACTTTGTCAAAGGATGTTTTGGCAATAATCGGATAATAATTATACTTAGCTTGTGAACTAATTGAATGGCCCTCCAGACCACGAAAAATTGCATGAATGATGCAATTTTTTCGTTTAAAATTGTCAGAACGATTTGAAATACGGAATTTTAAAATGGGAACTGATTTTAACTGCTTATCTTGCCCTGGAAAATTGTATGTACCAGGATATCCCCTTTTTACACTATGCCAAAGATTTGGGCCCTGTGTAGTAAGCGTAGTTGGTTATCCACGTAGTTGGTTATCGTAGTATCAGGGCCCAAATCTTTGGCATAGTGTGAAAGGGGGATATACTGAGATTTATGTACTTGGGATTTCTAGGATGAACTAAAATTTTTGCGTTCGAGAAAAAAATAGATTTTGGGGTAAACATTTTATGATTTTAGGGTGTCCGAGTGTTCTGTTTTACAAGCTATAGTGAAAATTTTTTCTGCAAATAAAAGCTAATCATTTGAAAAAAAATAACCGATAATGATCTAAATTTATAGTAAGAATTGAGAAGTTTTCAAGTAGAACTTGAAGATTAAACTTGTTAAGGGGGTGGTCAACGCAAAATTGGCCAAAAACGTAGTTCACGCTAAATGTTGAAACAAAAAAGATATGAAACCACTATAAATAAAATCCCTCCCTGAGTTTAAGAGCACTTTATTTTTTTTAAATGACAGAATTGATAGTGTCTACAAAACTTAACTCAAAAAATTTGCGACAAAAATTCAGAGCGCTTGAAATCTAGAAAAAAACGGTTATTGGCGATAGTGTACGAAACCACTGATTGACAAATAATAACAACAAATGAACAAACAAACATTTTCAGCATAATTCTGACCTAAAGAAAACGCAATCAGAATTTCTAAAAATGTTTGAAACTAATTCTAGAATGTATAATTTTTCTTATTTCCGGATTTTTTAATTTGACGCTGGTTTGTTCAAAATTTATTATTAGTCAAACTTCAGCTTAAATTTTGAAGTCCTGTCGTACGAATAAAATGATTTACTTTAACGTCTCTTTACACTTGAATAAAAAATTCTATAATTCTAGGCAAAACTTTTGAAATCGGGCGCATTTTATAATTCATTGAAACATATTTATCTTTCAGTGACTGAAAATTTTTGTCAAACACTTTTTGAGATAATATGGTAACTTTGAATACGAGCTGTACTTTTCATGATTTTTAAATCCGGTTATTATGCAGCGGCAACATCACTAAAAAGTCGTACCTTTCAAAAATTCAGAATTTTTATTAAAATCTGTTTTGTTTCTTTAATATCAGAATATTGCGTCCGAGGTCTTAAAACAAAATTTAATGACTTTTCACACCTCTCCTGGCCAGGACCTCTCGGAACTTTCTTGTAAATTTTTTTATGGCAGGACGTGATTTCATCGGTAAATTGATCATAAATATGTTATAACAGTGTGCTGTGAAAGTGATACAATAAAAATTTTTATAATTATTTAATAGGTCCATAGTTTGGCAAGAATTGCTTATAAAAAAATAAATAAAACAATAAGCAAAATTAGGCTGGCCGCGGACTATCTAGAAAATGACGCGTCAAAATCAGAAAACAGTGGTTTCCGAAGTAATTCTCTAATATTTTTCTCTTTCTGATAAATTTTGTATGCGTCAAATTAAAATGCGGAGATTTTTCTCTCAAGAACTGATTGGCTGCGATAATCGATAAAAGAGCTGTAATCAAATTTATGATTTTTATTATTTTAGATTGTTCCACTAATAAGCCTATAAATCAAGTTTAAGAGACATGCCTTTTCCTATTTTTCTTGAGAGTCCTAAACTGATAATTCTTCAATTAATTGATTAAAAATTTTATTTAAAAACGACTGCGAAGTAACCTAGGCTGGTCAATATTTATCCATTTTGTCCATTTTTTTTGAGAACCAATCAGAAGCCGTGCTCAAAATTTTCAAAAAAATCTGGATTTGAAGAAATTGAAAGTTTTTAAAATTTTTGAGACGAATACTTTCTCCGAGAAATGTATAGTTTCGCCTTAGGGGACAACCGCGGCCAGCCTAAGCAAAATCTTTGAACTATTTCTTTGACAAAATTTTTAACTTTCTTGCTTATAAATTGATAATAATTATAACTTATAATTAACTATTTTCATGAATTTTAATTTTGATGATTAACGCTTCGAAGCAAACTTGAAAAGGAGTTGGAATGATGGATTTTTAAGGACGTACCAGTTACAACATTTTATTTAGTTATCAAATTATGCAATTTTTTTTTTAAATTTTCAATATGTTTCTTAGTCAAAAAATTATAAACGAATTTTCTATTAAAAATATTCACAAGATCAAAAAGTTGAAAGGTGCATTTTTGTTTAAAAAAATAGGACTTCAATTTAAGCGTACTCGGAGACTCCGAGTCGAAGTTCATCGGATTAGTTTGAAATTTGGAAGTTCAGTTCCGTTAAACCTTAAATGACCATATCCGGAAAATATATAAGTTATATGAGAAAATAAGCATAAAAATTGAAAAAATCTGACCAATTTAAGCTAAATTTTCCTTTCTTCAAAAATTTCAAAAAAATTGAGAGCATAAAATGGTTTTTACTGACTTAAAAATCTATCGAAATCATCTCATTTGTATTGCAAAGTTTGTGCTCTTTAAGTTTTCTCAATTCGCGTTATACTTTCTTAACCACTCTGTTAATAAATTAGCTTGGTCTCTGATAGAAAACCAATTATAGGTTCTTGCATAATAATCTTCAGTTTTCAGTGGGAAATTGCGGGTGGACAAGACTGTTATTGGTTTTTCGACTACTTAGATAATTTGATATGAAGTGATAGTCAGGTCAATTTAGCCGGTGCCACCGGTTGATTCAGAAAAATTGGCCAAGAAATTATTCAGATAATAATTTTAAAAATAATCTGTTTTTCAAGGCGCATAAGTCGCTCAAATTGAATGGAACCGATCGAAATATAATTAAATTCAATTACTAGTTAAATTTGTTAACACGCGTTTTCACAGTAGAAATCCTACTGTAGGATATAAAATTAAAGAATTTTTCAACTATGTCAATTCCTTACCAAGGATGTTTGTTACAGAATTGCAGATTCGACAATTCAGTATGATTTTTGCCATTTTTGAAAATAATCATTTTTGTTAATAACTGCGACGAAACTCAGGTGAAGATGCAGTGCTTCTGAGGCACTCTAAAAATCTACAGATTATGAAAAAGCATGGTGGAGTTTGCAAAAAGTCCCGAGAAAGCAATTTCTTTAAAATTCTGAAATAAAAATTGAAAAAAAACTATTAAAATTTCATTTTTCACCTAACAATGACTGATAGGAATGAATTATTTATAAAAAAGATCTTTTGCATTGTATATTCCACTTTTGTTTCCGATTATAGTTGGATGTTTGATTAGTTCAGCATACATTAGTTCAGCATACATTATGCAATATAATTTATGCTTAGGTTAAATTCTCTTGAAATTAACTGTTGAAGATGAAGAACGCAATAAAATTGAAAAAAATAAGTTAAATTGAATCGACCTGCCCGCGATTCCCAGTGGTCACTGTGAAAATATTAAAAAATAACCAGATACCATTTTTTTAATTACGGAGGTTTTCACCAGCTGAAATTCACCTTTAAGAACTTAAGGGCAGAGTATCAAATGCAACGCGTTCCGTTTATTTTTTGCGTTCCGCATTCCGTTCCGCGACCTTTCGTTCCGTGGCCTTGCGTTCCGCGTTCCGAACTTTCCGTTTTGGTTAAATTATTAATAAGCTATTTCATTAATATATTTTTTCTGAGTTAAAAATATAGGATATCAATTAATAGTTTTTACCTTTATTTCTATCTTGTAATACTTAAAGATTTAAATGCATTTGAAATTGAAAGGTAAAGGTCGCTGGGTTTAGAAGGTCGTGTGGGCATTTAAAAATGCTTCAAATTGATTGGTGTGGTCGAAAAATTCATGACCGGTCAGATCATTATAACAAATTTCAAAATTTTTCGTTTTTTTTATATTTTTCTAAGTATTTTTTCAAAATTGATTTAAAAATTAACGTTTGTTTGAATTTGTTCACCAAAACTTGAAAATATCACCTTGACGTAAGCCAACTTTTTGATCAATGTTACCGTGGCTTTCTTTTGAGCTTACTTCTGAAAAAATCGAAGCACACTTTTTTACACAATTTTTTTCACGTGACTCAGAAAAATTTATATTTTGAAGATACGATTTAATTATCAAAAAAAATCCTACAGAAGTTTTTATTCGTTTTTTGCTAGTTTTTGCCAAAATTTGGGCAGATTCCAAAATATAACTTAGGAGCAGATAAATTTTCCGATAACAAATGTCAAAAAACGGTGGTTTATTGCATATTTTAGAGAAAATAAAGCACTTAATGAAAAAATGTCCTACAGAAGTTTGGTCTACTCATTTTACAAATTAGATTAAAGTTTAGATTTATTTCAAAATCAAACGTAGGAGATAGATTTTCCGTTTTGCCTTGGGTCTCCTTCACATTTCTCATGCAAGCTAAAGGCCAGATCTACAAATTGGCTTATCTCAATAATATCCTTAAATTCTCCAATAATATCCCTCGTTGGCTTATCGAGAAAAATCAATTCCAGCAACCTATACGCCGCGGCGCGCCGTATAGGCTATACCTAGCGTTTCCACCATTCGATTTTGGGTCAAAACCGACCAGTAAGTTGAACTTTTCAGATATACCACTTGTGCCAAATTTTATTGCGCGTTTTGTGCTGAGATATTTGTTTCTCAAAAATATATTTCTCTCGAAGAAAAATGATAATTAATTCTTAAAAATCGCATTTTTTACCAAAAAGACGGTTTTTCGAGTCCTTAACTCGTCCAAAGACGCCCAAGAATTTATATATTTCATTTCATAGATATCAACCACGGGTGGCAATCAAGCCAATTCAGGTGCCGCGCGCGATAATATTTCTTTTTGAAAATTAAGATTCGTTTTTAAGTTATTTCCAAAATTTGGTAGCCAAAAAAATAGTCAGAAAAAAAAATTTTGTGGGCGTTTTAGCCAATTTAAAAAAAAATGGAAAATAAATTTCAAAATTGTTTTCAAAATTTTTCAAAAAAAGTTTTCGAAATTTTTTTCCATTTTTTTAAATTTGCTGAAACGCCCGCAAAAAAATTTTCGAAATTTTTTTTTGCTACCAAATTTTGAAATTACTGAAAAAAAAATTGAGAATCTGAAACGAATAAAAATAAAATTTTATGCTTTTTATTCAAATTTGTTAAAAAATGAGCTCAAAATCGGCCAAAGGCCGATAAAAGGGAGTTTTGTGTTTTATAATTTAATTTGTTGAAAAATAGGCCCAAAATCGGCTGAAGGCCAATAAAAGAGTATTTATGTTTTTNTTTGTATTCAAATTTGTTCAAAAATGAGCCAAAAATCCGTGGAATCGCTAAGCCTATACGTATAGCCTATACGTAATACGTATAGCCTTTACCCCTTAAACTGCAAACGTTTACTATTTTAAAAACAAACTCTTAACATTAACATAAACATTTGTACAAACATCAGCTTTGTTCTAATCAGAAAGCCAACAAAGTTCTACTGAACTATACATCATTTATTTATAGACTACGCTGCATACATTCTATAATTTCACTAGTGAAAATATTTACTACGCCCTTCGAAATAAGTTCTGAGTCAAATTATGTAAAACAAGGTTATTTTGGAATTTACGCAAGATGTTTAGTAAACTTAGAATGAACGTAAAATTATTGGAAATAAGACCGAAATATCAGAACGGTTCACGAGTTTCAAGTGCATTTTTATTTCGAATTCAGACGGTTCATTGTGAATAACTTGAATACAAGTTTACTAAACACCAGAGCAAATCAAAATTATACAAAGGCCTTACTCGGCCTGCACTATTTGGAATTATGGTTTTTTTAATGATGAAATTATTGGCTCAAATAAGTTTAATTTATGTTCGGGAAATGGGTTGCCAGAATTGAATGAGATCGAAGTTTTGAAAAAAAAGCGGTGACGTCAAGAGGTGTTGGTCAAAAGTTTTTCTTATTGCTCACTGTTTCCTCAGCTTTTCAATTAGTCTTTGCAAGTCATGATGAACTTGAAGTTTGACCAGTTTTTGCTCTCTAGCGACCTTTCAGTATATAATTTACCCATATTATTGCTAAAACGTGCATGAAGAAGTCGACCCGAGAAATATTTTCATCGTTTCAGCAAATGAATTCGATGACCTTGAAATTTACCTTCAACTTTGACTGGTCATTGTTGTTCACCTTTGTCGTTATCCATATGTTTTTCTGAGGTCACCTGACTATTGACCGCGACCAACTATTCAAATTGGCGACATGGGCATTTTTCTAAATGTCATATAAACTGTATTATATACAGAAAATATACATTGATAACTCATTATGCTTTTTTTGTTACTTATTTACATCTTGGTAAAAATTATTTTAGTCATCAAACAGCGCATAAGATTTTATGATGTTTTGTTAAAATTCATTTGAATATCGAATAATTCATATAATCGATATTTAAATGATTTGAAACAGAACATAAATTTACATTCGCTGTTCTATGGCAACAAGAATCTTGCGACAAGATTTAGATAAGCTAGATAAGATGTAGAACAACATAATTAATTTACATAGTATATTTTATAACGTTTCGAAAAAATGCTCAATATCCCTTTATCGCCCCCTCCCCAAAGATGTCCCTCAAAACACGGGGGTGAGAAAACGACGCGTCATTTGAAAACAAGTCATTCGATTAAGATTTTAGATAGCTCAAACTGAGCACATTATCTAATTAATAAAACATTAAAAATGTTTTTAATAAGACCAATGTTTTTAATTTGCTTTCTAAGATTACGAAAATTGTTTAATTAATAGTTTTTGTTAAAAAAAGAAACAAAGGTCTAATAAAAAATAGAAACAACGCTCTGATTCGGATCAATTTTTTTATTGTATTATTCACTAGATATTTTTGCACAGTTTGAGCTATCTAAGAACCTAATCGGCTAAGCCGTTTTGAAAACCGCGTTGTTTTCTCACCCCCCCGTGTTTTTGAGGGACCAAATCTTTGGGAGAGGGCAATAAAGGGATATATGATTATAAAGCATTTTACTAATTTTAAATGTCTTAATTTTTGCATTTGTTATTTTTTTTGAAAAACGTGCAGCCTAAAAATTTTTTCAGAAAATTACTGAAAAACTGACACTAAATATGCTCTCAAACAGTAGGTAAAAAAATTCGTAAAAATTATAGTATTGTGCAAATAATTTTTTAAATTTTTTCAACTGTAAATAAGTCAATCCTGAAGATGCTTCCGACAAAAAGGTCACTTGCGAAGACAACTGTGACCGTGTATCACGTGATATGGTATACCTTGCTTTTCTCACTATATTTCCTAGAACTAAAAATTGAAATTCTGGAATATAAAATTTCGGATGCGAAAATATTACCTTTCAACTTCCTTATCCAGAAAAAATTCAAATTCCGACTGCCTTAAGCTTTCTGTAAACAACATTCAAAGTAGAGCCACAATTNTCACAACGAAAAAACAAATAGTAATTGAGGTCAAACAGATCATCATCCCTTTAACACAATTTGCTGCTTTAATCTGAGAGATGTGGGGTTGACGGAGCCAATCCTACACTCTTAGAGACCTCTCCTAGACCTCTTCAATGAAACGCCGCTATTTAAGCCCCATTCTCTCAAGATTTAAGCAAAAGGTGTTAAAGGGATATACGAAGGTATTCTTCATGTTTAAGACATTTTATGATTAATTCTCAATAATTTCATACTTTTTCCCGCAAATTAAAAAAATCTCAAATGCCATAAAATCAATGTTCAATTTATTTATTTCGATGTATGTTCTCAATTTAAATTTCCATAAATTTGAAGAATGCTAAAAAAAAAGAACCATTGGTCCAACAAAAAATACCACATGATAATAGGCTATCATAAGGGCACGGTTAAAAACGTATATTCCATTGAAAGAAATTTTGTAATAATATGTACGCGTAGCCTCCTTCCTAAATTAAAAAAAATATCGAGGGATTTTATTAAAAAAGTAGCCTAGACATCAAAACATAAAAAATTATTTGATTTATAAATGAGTAATCCGGTGTAATTATGTTTTATCATTATCGCTTGTTACTACGTGGTTCTTTAACGTAGCATCTAAATGCAGTTTCAATATCTTTACGATACTACCATTATTAAGTCCATAACTTTGTCAAAGATGTTTTGGCATAATCGGATAATAATTATACTTAGCTTGTGAACTATTGAATGCCCTCCAGGCCAACGAAAATTGCATGAATGATGCAATTTTCCGTTTAAATTGTCAGAACGATTTGAAATACGTAATTTTAAAATGGAAACTGATTTTAACTGCTTATCTGCCCTGGAAAATTGTAATGCACAGGATATCCCCTTTACACTATGCCAAAGATTTGGCCCTGTGTAGTAAGGTAGTTGGTTATCCACGTAGTGTGGTTATCGTAGTATCAGGGCCCAAATCTTTGGCATAGTGTGAAAGGGGGATATACTGAGATTTTTATGTACTTGGGATTTCTAGGATGAAACTAAAATTTTGCGTTCGAGAAAAAATAGATTTGGGGTAAACATTTATGATTTTAGGGTGTCCGAGTGTTCTGTTTTACAGCTATAGTGAAATTTTTCTGCAAAAAAGCTAATCATTTGAAAAAATAACCGATAATGATCTAAATAATTAGTTGTAAGAATGACGAATTTTCAAAAGCTACGTAACTTGAAGATTAAACTTGTTAAGGGGTGGTCACGCAAAATTGGCCAAAACGTAGTTTTGTAGTCCGTTTACGCTAAAATGTGAAACAAAAAAGATATGAAACCCCATAAATAAAATCCCTCCCTGAGTTTAAGAGCACTTTATTTTTTTAAATGACAGAATTGATATGCTACAAAACTTAACTCAAAGAATTGCGACAAAATTCAGAGCGCTTGAAATCTTAGAAAAAACGGTTATTGGCGATAGTGTACGAAACCACTGATTGACAAATAATAACAACAAATGAACAAACATACATTTCAGCATAATTCTGACCTAAGAAAACGCAATCAGAATTTCTAAAAATGTTTGAACAATTACAGAATGTATAATTTTTCTTATTCCGGATTTTTTTAATTGACGCTGGTTTGTTCAAAATTTATTTATTAGTCAAAACTTCCACTGTCTAATCTAATGTAATTGAAGTCCTGTCCGTAGAATAAAATGATTTACTTTAACGTCTCTTTACACTTGATAAAAAATTCTATAATTCTAGGCAAAACTTTGAAATCGGGCGCGTTTTATAATTCATCTGAAACATATTTATCTTCAGTGACTGAAAATTTTGTCAAACACTTTTTGGAATATATGGTAACTTTGAATACGAGCTGTACTTTCTCATGTTTAAATCCGGTTATTATGCAGCGGCAACATCACTAAAAAGTCGTACCTTCAAAAATCTGAATTTTTATTAAAATCTGTTTGTTTCTTAATATCAGAAATATTGTGCGTCCGAGTTCTTAAAACAAAATTTAATGACTTTTCACCCTCTCCTGCCAGGACCTCTCGGAACTTTCTTGTAATTTTTTTATGGCAGGACGTGATTTCATCGGTAAATTGATCATAAATATGTTATAACAGTGTCTGTGAAAGTGATACAATAAAATTTTATATTATTTAATAGGTCCATATTGGCAAGAATTGCTTATAAAAAATAAATAAAACAATAAGCAAAATCTTGAACTATTCTTTAGACAAAATTTTTAACTCTTTGCTTATAAATTGATAATAATTATAACTATAAATAACTTTTATGAATTTTAATTTTGATATTAACGCTTCGAAGCAAACTTGAAAAGGAGTTGGAATGATGGATTTTTAAGGAACGTACCAGTTACAACATTTTATTTAGTTATCAAATTATGCAATTTTTTTTTTAAATTTCAATAGTTCTTAGTCAAATATTATAAACGAATTTTCTATTAAAAATATTCACAGATCAAAAGTTGAAAGGTGCATTTTTGTTTAAAAAAATAGGACTTCAATTTAAGCGTACTCGGAGACTCGAGTCGAAGTTCATCGGATTAGTTTGAAATTTGGGAAGTTCAGTTCCGTTAAACTCTAAATGACCATATCCGGAAAATATATAAGTATATGAAGAAAATAAGCATAAAAATTGAAAAAAATCTGACCAATTTAAGCTAAATTTTCCTTTCTTCAAAAATTCAAAAAAATGAGACATAAATGGTTTTACTGACTTAAAAATCTATCGAAATCATCTCATTTGTATGCAAAGTTGTGCTCTTTAAGTTTTCTCAATTCGCGTTATTATCTTCTTAACCACTCTGTTAATAAATTAGCTTGGTCTCTGATAGAAACCAATATAGGTTCTTGCATAATAATCTTCAGTTTTCAGTGGGAAATTGCGGGTGGACAAGACTGTATTGTTTTTCGACTACTTAGATAATTTGATTATGAAGTGATAGTCAGGTCAATTAGCCGGTCCACGTGATTCAGAACAAAAAATTGGCCAAGAAATTATTCAGAATAATATTTAAAAATAATCTTGTTTTCCAAGCGCATAAGCTCCTCAAATGAATGGAACCCGATCGAAATAAATTAAATTCAATTACTAGTTAAATTGTTAACACGCTTTTCACAGTAGAATCCTACTGGTATAAATAAAGAATTTTTCAAACTATGGTCAATTCCTTACAAGATGTTTGTTACAGAAATTGCAGATTCGACAATTCCAGTATGATTTTGCATTTTTGAAAATTCATTTTTGTTAATAACCGACGAAACTCAGGTGAAGATGCAGTGCTTCTGAGGCACTCTAAAATTCTACGAGATTATGAAAAAAGCATGGTGGAAAGTTTGCAAAAAGTCCCGAGAAAGCAAATTTCTTTAAAATTCTGAATAAAAAATTGAAAAAAACTATTAAAATTTCATTTTTCACCTAACAATGACTGATAGGAATGAATTATTTATAAAAGGATCTTTGCATTGTATATTCCACTTTTTGTTTCCGATTAATAGTTGGATTTTCGATTAGTATAGCATACATTAGTTCAGCATAACTTATGCAATATAATTTATGCTTAGGTTAATTCTCTTGAAATTAACTGTTGAAGATGAAGAACTCAATAAAAATTAAATAAGTTAAATTGAATACCTGCCCGCGATTCCCAGTGTCACTGTGAAAATATTAAAAATAACCAGATACCAATTTTATTACGAGGTTTTCACCAGCTGAAATTCACCTTAGAACTTAAGGGCAGAGTTTACAAATCAACGCGTTCCGTTTATTTTTTGCGTTTTCCGCATTCCGTTCCGCGACCTTTCGTTCCGTGGCTTGCGTTCCGCGTTACCGAACTTTCCGTTTGGTTAAATTATAATAAGCTATTCATTAATATATTTTTCTGAGTTAAAAATATAGGATATCAATTAATAGTTTTTACCTTTATTTCTATCTTGTAATACTTAAAGATTTAAATGCATTTGAAATTTGAAAGGTAAAGTCGTCGCGAGTTTTAGAAAGGTCGTCGTGGGCATTTCTAAAATGCTTCAAATTGATTGGGGTGGTCGAAAAATTCATGACCGGGTCAGATCATTATAACAAATTTCAAAATTTGTTTTTTATATTTTTCTAAGTATTTTTCAAAATTGATTTAAAAATTAACGTTTGTTTGAATTTGGTTTCAACCAAAACTTGACAAATATCTACCTTGACGTAATTGCCCAACTTTTGATCAATGTTACCGTGGCTTCTTTGAGCTTACTTCGAGAAAAATCATAGCAACACTTTTTAACACAAATTTTTTCCAGTGACTCAGGAAAATTATATTTTGGAAGAACGATTAATTGAACTTTTCAGACTAACCAGTTTGTGCCAAATTTTATTGCGCGTTTTGTGGTGGATTTGTTTTTCTCAAAAATATATATTTCTCGAGAAAAATGATAATTAATTCTTAAAAATCGCATTTTTTACCAAAAAAAGACGGTTTTTCGAGTCCTTAACTCGTCCAAAGACGCCCAAAGAAAATTATATATTTCATTTCATAGATATCAACCACGGTGGATGGCAATCAAGCAAATTCAGGTGCCGCTAGGTGCCGCGCGCGATAATATTCTTTTTGAAAATTAAGATTCGTTTTAAGTTATTTCCAAAATTTGGTAGCCAAAAAATAGTCAGAAAAAAAAATTTTGTGGGCGTTTTAGCCAATTTAAAAAAAATGGAAAATAAATTTCAAAATTGTTTTTCAAAATTTTCAAAAAAAAGTTTTCGAAATTTTTTCCATTTTTAAATTTGAAACGCCCGCAAAAAATTTTGAAATTTTTTTTGCTACCAAATTTGAAATACTGAAAAAAATTGAGAATCTGAAACGAATAAAAATAAAATTTATGCTTTTATTCAAATTTGTTAAAAAATGAGCTCAAAATCGGCCGAAGGCCGAAAGAGGGGATTTTCGTTTTTTTAATCATTGGTTAAAAAATGAGCTCAAAATCGGCCAAAGGCCGATAAAGGGAGTTTTGTGTTTTATAATTTAATTTGTTGAAAAATAGGCCCAAAATCGGCTGAAGGCCAATAAAAGATTTAGTTTTTATTCAAATTTGTTCTAAAATGAGTCAAAAATCGGCCGAAGGCCGATAAAAGGGATTTTGTATTCAAATTTGTTCAAAAATGAGCCAAAAATCCGTGGAATCGCTAAGCCTATACGTATAGCCATACGTATACGTATAGCCTTTACCCCTTAAACTGCACGTTTACTATTTTTAAAAACAAACTCTTAACATTAACATAAACATTTGTACAAACATCAGCTTTGTTCTAATCAGAAAGCCAACAAAGTTCTACTGAACTATACATCATTTATTTATAGACTACGCTGCATACATTCTATAATTTCACTAGTGAAAATATTTACTACGCCCTTCGAAAATAGTTCTGAGTCAAATTATGTAAACAAGGTTATTTTTGGAATTTACGCCAAGATGTTTAGTAAACTTAGAATGAACGTAAAATTATTGGAAATAAGACCGAAATATCAGAACGGTTCACGAGTTTCAAGTGCATTTTATTTCGAATTCAGACGGTTCATTGTGAATAACTTGAATACAAGTTTACTAAACACCAGAGCAAATCAAAATATAACAAAGGCCTTCTCGGCCTGCCACTATTTGGAATTATGGTTTTTTAATGATGAAATTATTGGCTCAAATAAGTTTTAATTTTGTTCGGGAAATGGGTTCCAGAATTGAATGAGATCGAAGTTTTGAAAAAAAGCGGTGACGTCAAGAGGTGTTGGTCAAAAGTTTTTCTTATGCTCACTGTTTCCTCAGCTTTTCAATTAGTCTTTGGCAAGTCATGATGAACTTGAAGTTTGACCAGTTTTTGTCTCTCTAGCGTTTCAGTATCCAAATGCAAACTGATGTCGACCTTATCGTTCACGAACATCTTGAATTTACCTTCAACTTTGACTGGTCATTGTTGTTCACATTGTCGTTATCCATATGTTTTCTGAGGTCACCTGACTATTGACCGCGACCAACTATTCAAATTGCGACATGGGCATTTTTCTAAATGTCATATAAACTGTATTATATACAGAAAATATACATTGATAACTCATTATGCTTTTTTTGTTACTTATTTACATCTTGCTAAAAATTATTTAGTCATCAAACACGCGCATAAGATTTTATGATGTTTTGTTAAAATTCATTGAATATCGAATAATTCATATAATCGATATTTAAATGATTTGAAACAGAACATAAATTTACATTCGCTGTTCTATGGCAACAAGAATCTTGCGACAAGATTTAGATAAGCTAGATAAGATGTAGAACAACATAATTAATTTACATGTATATTTTATAACGTTTCGAAAAATGCTCAATATCCCTTTATCGCCCCTCCCCAAAGATTTGGTCCCTCAAAACACGGGGGTGAGAAAACGACGCGTCATTTGAAAACAAGTCATTCGATTAAGATTTTAGATAGCTCAAACTGAGCACATTATCTAATTAATAAAACATTAAAAATGTTTTTAATAAGACCAATGTTTTTAATTTGCTTTCTAAGATTACGAAAATTGTTTAATTAATAGTTTTTGTTAAAAAAAGAAACAAAGGTCTAATAAAAA
Organism: Oikopleura vanhoeffeni; assembly: GCA_004367855.1. Lineage (NCBI taxonomy): Eukaryota > Metazoa > Chordata > Appendicularia > Copelata > Oikopleuridae > Oikopleura > Oikopleura vanhoeffeni. Next base: position 365,334 of record SCLH01000593.1, read on the forward strand.
ATAGAAACAACGCTCTGATTCGGATCAATTTTTTTATTGTATTATTCACTAGATATTTTTGCACAGTTTGAGCTATCTAAGAACCTAATCGGCTAAGCCGTTTTGAAAACCGCGTTGTTTTCTCACCCCCCCCCGTGTTTTTGAGGACCAAATCTTTGGGAGGGCAATAAAGGGATATATGATTATAAAGCATTTTACTAATTTTTAAATGTCTTAATTTTTGCATTTGTTATTTTTTTGAAAAACGTGCAGCCTAAAAATTTTTTCAGAAAATTACTTGAAAACTGACACTAAATATGCTCTCAAAATCGTAGTATAAAATTCGTCAAAATTATAGTATTGTGCAAATAATTTTTTAAATTTTTCAACTGTAAATAAGTCAATCCTGAAGATGCTTCCGACAAAAGGTCACTTGCGAAGACAATGTGACCGTGTATCACGTGATATGGTATACTCTTGCTTTTCTCACTATATTCCTAGAACTAAAATTGAAATTCTGGAATATAAATTTCGGATGCGAAAATATTACCTTCAACTTCCTTATCCAGAAAAAATTCAAATTCCGACTGCCTTAAGCTTTCTGTAAACAACATTCAAAGTAGATCAAAGTAGAGCCACAATTGTGGCTCTGGTGCCTTGGCGGAACTTTTTTTATATGCTCACAAGGGTTAAATATAATGTAACGTAGATAAATTAATGTTATTTCTTTTTATAATTATACGATTTAATATTAAAACTGCAGGTTAAATAAACAACCGAGACAGACAATAAAATTTAAAAAAAAATTTTGATTAAAGAATATTTTGCGAAGCTCAAAAAAATATTGAAACTTAAGAATCTAAAGATAAATTGAGAGAACAATATTCAAAAAAAATATCGTGAGAAGTCAAGTTAAAGCAGTACACCATCGTATGATACGATTCGTATCCAAAAGTTAGTTTTCGACGGGAATTTCTATGAATTAATATGCAATACAAGGCCCTGCCGAAGGCAGGGCTTGTATTGCATTACTATTATCACAACGAAAAAACAAATAGTAATTGAGGTCAAACAGATCATCATCCCTTTAACACAATTTGCTGCTTTAATCTGAGAGATGTGGGGTTGACGGAGCCAATCCTACACTCTTAGAGACCTCTCCTAGACCTCTTCAATGAAACGCCGCTATTTAAGCCCCATTCTCTCAAGATTTAAGCAAAAGGTGTTAAAGGGATATACGAAGGTATTCTTATGTTTTAAGAATTTATGATAATTCTCAATAATTTCATACTTTTTCTCCGCAAAATTAAACAAAAATTCAAATGCCATAAAATCAATGTTCAAATTTATTTTATTTCGATGTATGTATCAATTTAAATTTCAATAAATTGTAAAGACTTGCTAAAAAAAAAGAACCATTGGTCCAACCAAAAAATTACCACATGATAAAGCTATCACTATAGGCACGGTTAAAAACGTATCATTCCATTGAACGAAATTTTGAAAATATGTACGCGTAGCCTCCTTCCTAAATGTAAAGAAAATCATCGAGGGATTTTAATTAAAAAGAGCCTAGACATCAAAACATAAAAATTATTTTGATTTATAAATGAGAAATTACCGGTGTATTATGTTTTATCATTAGTCGCTTTTACTACGTGGTTCTTGAACTAGCACTAAATGCAGTTTCAATATCTTTTACGATACATACCATTATTAATGTCCAAAACTTTGTCAAAGGATGTTTGTGGCATAACGGATAATAATTATACTTAGCTTGTGAACTATTGAATGCACCTCCCAGGCCAAAAAATTGCATGAATGATGCAATTTTCCCGTTTAAATTGTCAGAACGGATTTGAAATACGTAATTTTAAAAATGGAACTGATTTTAACTGCTTACTTGCCCTGGAAAATTGTTTAATGCACAGAGATATCCCTCTTTACACTATGGCCAAGATTTGGCTGTGTGTAAGTGTGGTTATCTTACGTAGTGGGTATGTAGTATGCCTGGCATAGGTGAAAGAGGATATACTGAGATTTTATGCTACTTGGATTTCTAGGATGAACTAAATTTTGCGTTCGAGAAAACACTGATTTTGGGGTAACATTGTATGATTTAGGGGGTCCGATGTTCCTGTTTACAGGCATAGTTGAAAATTTTTCTGCAAAATGAAGCTAATGCATTGAAACAATAACCGATAATGACATAAATTAATTAATTTAGTAAGAACTGACAATTAAAAGCTACGTAACTTGAAGATAAAACCTTGTAAGGGGGTGGTCACGCCAAAATTGGCCAAAACCGTAGTTTGTAGTCCGTTTACTCATAAATGTGAAAAAAAAGATCATGAAACCACCAAAATAAAATCCCCCCTGAGTTTAAAGATGCAATTTGGATTCTTTTTTTAAATGACAGAATTCTGATGATGCTACAAAACTATAACCAAAGGTACTTGCGACAAAATTCAGAGCGCTTTGAAATCTTAGAAAAGAACGGTATTGGCGAAGTGTACGAAACCACTGAATTGACCAAATAATTAACAATCAATGAACCAACATACATTTCAGCATATTCTGACATTAAGAAAACGCAATCAGAATTTCTAAAATTTTGAAACATAAGAAATGTATAATTTTTCTTATTCCGGATTTTTTTAATTTTGACCGCTGTTTGTTCAAAAATTTATTGTATTAGTCAATTAATATCCGATTAAAAGGGTCCACTCGTAATCAAACGATTAAAAACTGAATTTGACTCCTTGTCCGTACGAGATTAAAATGATTTACTTTTAACCGTCTCCTTTACAGCTTGAAGAAAAATTCTATAATTCTAGGCAAAACTTTGAATCGGGCGGTTTTATAATTCATACATATAACATGTATATTATCTTCAGTGGACTGAAAAATTTGTCAAGACACTTTTTGCGATATATGGTAATTTGAATACGAGCCTTACGTTTCATGATTTTAAATCCGGTATTATGCAGCGGCAACTCACAAAGATTTACTCTTCAAAATCGAATTTTATTAAAACTGCTTTTTTCTTAATGATCAGAATATATTTGGCGTCCGAGGTCTTAAAACAAAAATTTAATGACTTCGTCACCTCTCCTGGCCAGCTCCTCGAGAACTTTCCTGTGAATTTTTTATGGCAGGACGTGATTTCATGGTAAAGTTGATCATAAATAGTGTTATAACAGTGCTGTGAAAGTGATACATAAAGATTTTATAATTATTTAAGTAGGTCCATACTTGCTCAAGTGCAGAATGCTTTAGTAAAAAATAAATAAAACAATAAGCCAAAAGTCTGTCGAACTATTTCTTTAACAAAATTTTTTACTTTTGCTTTAAAATTAATAATAATTATAACTTTAATAACTATTGATGAATTTTAATTATGGCATATTAACGCTTCCGAAAAACAAACTTGAAAAGAGTTGGAATGATGGATTTAAGAACTACAGTTACCAACATTTTATTAGCTTATCAAAATTATCGCAATTTTTTTTATTAAATTTCAATAGTTTCTTAGTCAAAATAATTATAGAACGCAATTTTCTATTAAAAATATCACAAGACTCAAAAGTTGAAAGGTGCATTTTGTTTAAAAGCAAATTTTTAAGCGACTTCAATTTTAAGCCGTACTCGGAGACTCCGAGTCCGAAGGTTCATCGGATTGTTGAATTTGGGAAGTTCAGTTCCGTTAACCGTATAAACTGACCGATATCGAAAATATATAAGTTATATGAAGAAAATTAAGCAAAAAATTGAAAAAACATCTGATCCTTTAAGCAAATTTCCTTTCTTCAAAATTTCAAAAAAAGAGACAAAATGGTTTTAACTGAACTTAAAACATCTATCGAAATCATCTCATTTGTATTGCAAAGTTGTGCTCTTTAAGTTTTTCAATTCGCGTTATTATCTTCATAACCACTCTGTTAATAAAATTAGCTTGGTCTCTGAATAGACAACCAATTAGGTTCTTGCATAATAATCTTCAGTTTTCAGTGGGAAATTGCGGGTGGACAAGACTGTTTATTGGTTTTTCGACTACTTAGATAATTTGATTATGAAGTGATAGTCAGGTCAATTTAGCCGGTCCACCGTGATTCAGAACAAAAAATTGGCCAAGAAACTTATCAGAATAAATAATTTAAAAATAATCTGTTTTCCAAGCCGCATAAGCTCCTCAAATGAATGGAACCCGATCGACAATAAATAAATTCAATTACTAGTTAAATTGTTAACACGCGTTTTCACAGTAGAATCCACTGGTATAATAAAAATTTTTTCAACTATGGTCAATCCTTACCAAGGATGTTTGTTACAGAAATTGCAGATTCGAGCAATTCAGTATGATTTTGGCCATTTTGAAAATTCAATTTTTGTTAATAACCGACGAAACTCAGGTGAAGATGCAGTGCTTCTGAAGGCACTCGTAAAATTCGTACGAGATTATGAAAAAAGCATGGTGGAAAGTTTGCAAAAAGTCCCGCAGAAAGCAAATTTTCTTTAAAATTCTGAAATAAAAAATTGCAAAAAAACTATTAAAATTTCATTTTTCACCTAACAATGACTGATAGGAAGAATTATTTATAAAAGGATCTTTGCGATTGTATATTCCACTTTTTGTTTCCGATAATAGTTGGATTTTTTACGATTAGTGATAGCATTTATCAGCATAACTTATGCAATATAATTTTGCTTAGGTTAATTCTCTTGAAATTAACTGTTGAAGATGAAGAACTGCAATAAAAATTAAATAAGTTTAAAATTGAATAGCCTGCCCGCGATTCCCAGTGGTCACTGTGAAAATATTAAAAATTAACCAGATACAATTTTATTACGAGGTTTTCACCAGCTGAAATTCACCTTGAGAACTTAAGGGCAGAGTTTATCAAATCAACGCTTCCGTTTTATTTTTTGCGTTTTCCGCATTCCGTTCCGCGACCTTTCGTTCCGTGGCTTGCGTTCCGCGTTACCGAACTTTCCGTTTGGTTAAATTATAATAAGCTATTCATTACATATATTTTTCCCTGAGTTAAAAATATTAGGATATCAATTAATAGTTTTTACCTTTATTTCTATTTGTAATACTTAAAGATTTAATGCATTTGAAATTGTGAAAGGTAAAGTTCGTCGCGAGTTTTAGAAAGGTCGTCGTGGGCATTTCTTAAAAATGCTTCAAATTGATTGGGGTGGTCGAAAAATTCCATGACACCGGGTCAGATTCATTATAACAAATTTCAAAATTTGTTTATATTTTTCAAGATTTTCAAAATTGATTTAGAGAAATTTTCACGTTTGTTTGAATTTGTTTCACCAAACTTGACAAATATCACCTTATCGTAAACCAATTTTATCAATTTACCTCTTCGTTTGAGCTTACTTCGAGAAAAATCATCAGCAACACTTTTTAACACAATTTTTTCCAGTGACTCAGGAAAAATTTATATTTTGGAAGATACGATTTAATTGAACAAATTTTCAGACTAACCAGTTTGTGCCAAATTTTATTGCGCGTTTTGTGGGTGGAATTTGTTTTTCTCAAAAATATATTTTCTTCGAAGAAAAAATGATAATTAATTTCTTAAAAAATCGCATTTTTTAACCAAAAAAAGACGGTTTTTCGAGGTCCTTAACTCGTCCAAAGACGCCCAAAGAAAATTATCAATATTTCATTTCATAGATATCAAACCACGGTGGATGCAATCAAGCAAATTCAGGTGCCGCTAGGTGCCTGCGCGCGATAATATTCTTTTGAAAATTAAGATTCGTTTTAAGTTATTTCCAAAATTTGGTAGCCAAAAAATAGTCAGAAAAAAAATTTTGTGGGCGTTTTAGCCAATTTAAAAAAAATGGAAATAAATTTCCCAAAATTGGTTTTTCAAAATTTTCAAAAAAAATTTTCGAAATTTTTTCCATATTTTAAATTTGAACGCCCGCAAAAAAAATTTTGAAATTTTTTTGCTACCAAATTTGAAATTACTGAAAAAAAATTGAGAATCTGAAACGAAATAAAAATACAAATTTATGCTTTTTATTCAAATTGTTAAAAAATGAGCTCAAAATCGCCGAAGGCCGAAAGAGGGATTTTCGCTTTTTTTAAATTCATTGGTTAAAAAATGAGCTCAAAATCGGCCAAAGGCCGATAAAGGAGTTTTGTGTTTTATAATTTAATTTGTTGAAAAAATAGGCCCAAAATCGGCTGAAGGCCAATAAAAGATTTAGTTTTTATTCAAATTTGTTCTAAAATGAGTCAAAAATCGGCCGAAGGCCGATAAAAGGGGATTTTGTATTCAATTTGTTCAAAATGAGCCAAAAATCCGTGGAATCGCTAAGCCCTATACGTTACCATACGTATACGTATAGCCTTTACCCCTTAAACTGCCAACGTTACTATTTTTAAAAACAAACTCTTAACATTAACATAAACATTTGTACAAACATCAGCTTTGTTCTAATCAGAAAGCCAACAAAGTTCTACTGAACTATACATCATTTATTTTATAGACTACGCTGCATACATTCTATAATTTCACTAGTGAAATATTTACTACGCCCTTCGAAAATAGTCTCTGAGTCAAATTATGTAAACAAGGTTATTTTTGGAATTTACGCCAAGATGTTTAGTAAACTTAGAAATGAACGTAAAATTATTGGAAATAAGACCGAATATCAGAACGGTTCACGAGTTTCAAGTGCATTTTATTTCGAATTCAGACGGTTCATTGTGAATAACTTGAATACAGAGTTTACTAAACACCAGAGCAAATCAAAATATAACAAAGGCCTTCTCGGCCTGCCACTATTTGGAATTATGGTTTTTTAAATGAATGAAATTATTGGCTCAAAATAAGTTTTAATTTTTGTTCGGGAAATGGGTTGCCAGAATTGAATGAGATCGAAGTTTTGAAAAAAAGCGGTGACGTCAAGAGGTGTTGGTCAAAAGTTTTTCTTATGCTCACTGTTTCCTCAGCTTTTCAAATTAGTCTTTGGCAAGTCATGATGAACTTGAAGTTTGACCAGTTTTTGTCTCTCTAGCGACTTTCAGAAATCCGCATATATGCAAACTGCATGGCGACCATTTATCGTTCACAAAGATCGATGCTTGAATTTACCTTCAACTTTGACTGGTCATTGTTGTTCACATTGTCGTTATCCCATATGTTTTTCTGAGGTCACCTGACTATGACCGCGACCAACTATTCAAATTGCGACATGGGCATTTTTCTAAATGTCATATAAACTGATTATATACAGAAAATATACATTGATAACTCATTTGCTTTTTTTGTTACTTATTACATCTTGCTAAAAAATTATTTAGTTCATCAAACACGCGCATAAGATTTTATGATGTTTTGTTAAAATTCATTGAATATCGAATAATTCATATAATCGATATTAAATGATTTGAAACACAACATAAATTTACATTCGCTGTTCTATGGCAACAAGAATCTTGCGACAAGATTAGATAAGCTAGATAAGATGTAGAACAACATAATTAATTTACATGTTATTTTATAACGTTTCGAAAAATGCTCAATATCCTTTATCGCCCCTCCCCAAAGATTTGGTCCCTCAAAAACACGGGGGTGAGAAAACGACGCGTCATTTGAAAACAGTCATTCGATTAAGATTTTAGATAGCCTCAAACTGAGCACATTATCTAATTAATAAAACATTAAAAATGTTTTAATAAGACCAATGTTTTTAATTTGCTTTCTAAGATTACGAAAATTGTTTAATTAATAGTTTTTGTTAAAAAAAGAAACAAAGGTCTAATAAAAAATAGAAACAACGCCTGATTCGGATCAATTTTTTTATTTGTATTATTCACTAGATATTTTTGCACAGTTTGAGCTATCTAAGACCTAATCGGCTAAGCCGTTTCTTGAAAACCGCGTTGTTTTCTCACCCCCCCCGTGTTTTGAGGACCAATCTTGGGATGGGCAATAAAGGGATATATGATTATAAAGCATTTTACTAATTTTTAAATGTCTAATTTTTTGCATTTGTTATTTTTTTGAAAAACGTGCAGCCTAAAAATTTTTTCAGAAAATTACTTGAAAACTGACACTAAATATGCTCTTCAAAAATCGTAGAAAAATTCGTCAAATTATAGTATTGTGCAAATAATTTTTTAAATTTTTCAACTGTAAATAAGTCAATCCTGAAGATGCTTCCGACAAAAGGTCACTTGCGAAGACAACTGTGACCGTGTATCAGTGATATGGTATACTCTTGCTTTTCTCACTATATTCCTAGAACTAAAAATTGAAATTCTGGAATATAAATATTCGGATGCGAAAATATTACCTTCAACTTCCTTATCCAGAAAAAATTCAACATTCCGACTGCCTTTAAGCTTTCTGTAAACAACATTCAAAGTAGAGCCACAATTGTGGCTCTGGTGCCTTGGCGGAACTTTTTTTATATGCTCACAAGGGTTAAATATAATGTACTAGATAAATTAATGTTATTTCTTTTTATAATTATACGATTTAATATAAAAACTGCAGTTAAATAAACAACCGAGACAGACAATAAAATAAATAAAAATTTTGATTAAGAATATTTGCGAAGCTCAAAAAAATATTGAAACTTAAGAATCTAAAGATAAATTGAGGAACAATATTCAAAAAAAATATCGTGAGAAGTCAAAGTAAAGCAGACACCACGTATGATACGATTTGTATCCAAAGTTAGTTTTTCGACGGGAATTTCTATGAATTAATCTTATTCTGTAAATTCTGTTGAATTCTTAATGAAATTCTATTTAATTATTGTGAAATTTTTGGCCTGCTAGT
>SCLH01000593.1:376079-390447 GCA_004367855.1 Oikopleura vanhoeffeni
GGGAGGCTCAGGCAAAAGCTATCTCCTCCACCAGTTTAAGAGATAAAGTTTCGACTCATACTTCATCTGAAAGCACAAGACTTGTTTGACAATAAACTAGAGAGTTTTTTCGAAATGTTGCTTTGGCGTCTCTTGGCGGCCATGGCAACTTTTCATTTTGAAACCAGAAAAAATAGCAGGTAGCGTCAAAAGAAAACAAATGAGCGCACTTTCAATTTTGACCTCAATTTTGACCAGACCTCAATGACCAAAAAGACCATCGCTTTTTCTCATTATTCTAAAAAGGGCAAATTTTTTAAAAAACTGATCAATTTTGCCCTTACTTCAATTAATGTAAGTCGTTGATTTAAATTGATCCCAGCCGCCTAAATTTATTTTCGCGCACTTTCGTTTCTCTCGTAAATCTGTTCTTTGCAAATTGAAAAAAACTGCAAATTATGATTACTACATGCGCAAATGAGCCAAATTTCCACTGTATAAAAAGCTCGCACTGCCTTCTAAACAATTTAATCCTAAAAATACTGATGATGCAATAAAGCGAAACGTCTATTATACTTTTATTTTATAACTTTCAATTTAAATCATAAATAAANAAAATTTTAAAACAAAAGCAATTTTGCATTATTTGTTAGGCTTCTCCGGAGCCTCACGCAAAAAAATAATAAAAAATGATGAAAATTGAAGGAGTAGGTACGAACTGCGTGTCTTTTTAAGGAGCTTTTTAAAAGCGTAGGTGGGATTGTATCAGATTACTGTTAAATTCAAAATTACCGCGAAGGTTGGTTCTGTTAGTAACAAATGTTTTTGGAATATCACCTTTGCTGGTTTGGCGGGAAATGGCCTCGGAAGAGGCTCAAATTTGCGACACCCACTCCCTTAAGGGGGTACTGGTCGCTGGTTTTATGAGGCATTTGGGGCTTTGAAAATGGTTCAAATTGATTTAGGATGATAACCAAGTGTACTACCGACCAAATTATCAAAAAAAATATTTCGAAATTTTTGTGTTTTTTCGATTTTTTTCTAAATGAAGTTCAAAAATAACGTTTGCTTTAATTTAAACACTAAAACTTGAAAATTTCACCTTGACGTACGCCAACTTTCTGATCATTGTTATCGTGGCTTTCTTTTGATACTACTTTCGCAAAAATCGAAGCACATTTTTTTTCGGAAATTTCGGGGTCGAAATTTGAAAAAAACGCTTCTAGAGGAGTTTCTATTTGTTCTGTGCTAGTGTTTGCTCGANTTCGAGTGGATTTCAAAATATAACCTAGGATGAGATAGATTTTTGGTGAAAAAAATGCTAAAAATCGCAAAAAATCGGTAGTTTTCTGCGATTTCTAGAGAAACTGAAGTGATTTTTGAAAAAAAAGCTTCTAGAGGACCTAAGTTTATAAGTCATACGGGATATGTTATAATTTGAGCTGCTTTCTAAATAAATCCTGGGAGGAGATAGATTTTGAAATTTGGCCGAGGGACACCTTGTACTGGTAACGTATCTCAGATTGTATCGGAACAAAAAGTCATTGAGCAATGGTTTTGACAAGATTAAGAGTAGATCTACAACATGGCTAATCATAATTGTCCAATAGTTTCTCGGTTAGGCTGATTTCTCATCCGGAAAAGTCAATTCCAGCGACCAGTACCCCCTTAAAGTGAATAAAAAAAGCGTAGGCGTGATTCCTTCCAACTTGGTTTATTAAACCACTTATAATCGGCAACTTTGAGAGGGGATTATAAGATGTTGATGGGTCCCATTGGGCACTTTATATAAATTATCGCACAAATAAAAAAATGACATAAATTTATAATGTATTGTTTATTTTTAAAAGATAAAGTAATACAGTTTTATATCGATGAGCTGAATACCGCAGTTTTGTCCTAAAATAATTTTAGACTTTGCCCATACATATATGAGTTAAATAGCATTCCGTTATTTTTTGAAAAATTGCCATTCTTTGTTTAAGTATAATTAAATTAATATTATGCAGCATAATTTATGCTTCGGATTTGTTTTTTATTATTCATAGTTTATCCAAAACACAATATTCATTAAATTATGATTAGACTGTTGATTCTGGGCAAAATAACGAAACGTTGCGTTACCACAGTGACATGTCACTCGCATACCATATTTACCGTGATATAATTATAATCATCAAATATTTTATTAAATCGACTAAACTGTCAATTTCTGCCTGAAAAATGTGATTTTTTCATGAATATTTTGAATTTATTTGAAAATATCTTTCGATTTCCAACATGCACATGTATAATTTGTAACAAATATACGATATTATATATCCAATGAGAAAACATTGTTTAGAAACTTTTTGTGGCTATTTGAAGAAATCCATACTGATTTTATAGAACAGTAATAAAGGGTTCATCATCTTGCGTAGGCTAGCCATGGGCCACAGCCTGTGGCCCACAGGCTTCTAAAAGGGAACGTTCCCTCTACGCTACTCACACAAGTTTCAAGTCTCAGAATATCCAACGTTGACAATTAACAACCTTGATATTTAACATGAAAAATTCGATTTTTTGAACCTTGGTTTAAAATTCCTTCCCCTAAATTATTTTCTTCCCCCTTTCCCCTCCTTCTTCTCGAGAATCCTTCCCTTCCCTATTATTTTCTCAATTTTCGTTTTCTTCCCTTCCCGGGGTTATACCCGCAGCTAAAAATATGTTTTAAACTAAAAAGTTTATGAACGATTGGAAAAAAAATAACTAGCGCAGAATTTGAAGAGAAAATTTCTGCTAAAAAAAAAGAAAATTTGAAAATTTTATCTGGGGAATAATTAGCGTGTCCACCATTTAATAAATAACAAAAAGAAATCCTAAGTCTTAAAATGACCAGAAAAAATCCTTATTTCAAATCGTCTTATTTCGACTTATAGAAATAATGGGTGGATTGTTTTGAAACTTCTTGGGGGTGTATAATATTAAATAATTTTCGAAATTTTGATTTTTTGGCTCCCAAACCTCGATTTTTCAACAAAAAAACGTAAAAGGTAGGAAAAAGGGATGCCCGTTTGATCCGACAAAAATTATTTTGTTATCAAAATGACCGCCTTGTTGTTTTTTTTAAATTGGCTAAAACGCCCACAAAAAAAATTTCAAAATCTGAAATTTCAAAAAAAAACTTCATAAAAAGTAGCTCAGCCTACCTCAGTGACGACATTCATCATCACCATAATTGATGCATCTTTCACTAAACAAAATCTATCGTTCGGAGAGCTTTGGGGCTAGGTTGGGAGCCAAAAACCCCCCTAATTTGGGCAAAAATACGATTTTTCGAACTAAATTATCATTTTTTGATAAAATATTGATTTTTAAGAAAAAAAATATTACCAAAAGACGCGCAATAAAATTTCACATAAATCAGTATAAGTGGAAAATAAACCCTAAGAGGTCGATTTTCGCCGAAAATCGATCGGTGGACACGCTAGGTGTAATGACAATTATAACTTTAAATTGTCGGTGTTAGTGGCCTCCTAATCTCCCCTAAGGGTTTTTATGGGGTTTAGAAGAAAGCCAGGAAAATTCTTCGTCGAATAAATCAGAAATTTTTTGACGCAAACTTTGGCAGCTTGGATTTTTTTGGATTATCAGCTCTTCCGCCTACGCATTTTTTATCAAAATTGACCAAAATTTCAAAAATAATTTTTTTTTGGAAAATGTAGATTACCGTTTTTTCAACCCAATCTTTTCAATCTCAAGATAAAATAACTGACAAATATACGAAAATTGATTTTTAATACTAAAATTGTGAACACTAAGGTTCTCGAAAAAAAATTTTCATAGTCAGAAAATCTGACTCAGAATCCTTTTTTTTTCGAGAAGGTTTCACCCCATGAGCCTAAATAATTTTCTCTGGCATTTTTAATTTTGCAGATAGTGCTCCCGGGTATAACCCTATGGCTCATGGCGCTATAATGATAGGTGCTATTAAATGCTCTCTGTGTATGTTGGAAGAAACGCTCACTAGGCTAGGTCTCTCTAATAAGTTTTGTAGCGAACCATGTTCATAGAATCAAACCAGAGATATCATATTCTTTTCTCAACGGAACTTCATCTCAAAAACGTTTACTATCTCTATAGCGCGTGTTCGAATCCGACTAATGTTGTCTTAGTGATTGTCTTGAGTAAGATTATAGGCAAGAGTCTTGATAATGGGACCGCTAAATTTTATCGGTGTGTAACGCGAGAAATCACTAAGACAATCACTTAAGACAACATCAGTGGGATTCGAACACGCGCTATAGAGATAGTAAACGTTTTTGAGATGGAGTTGGGAAAAGGATATGAATTATATAAACAAAAAAATTACATTTACAAGCTGATGTTTTGTAAGTTTAGAAATTCTACAGTGCGAAATGTAGAGTTTCAACATTTTGTAATAGAAGTGAGCAAACTGAAGCTAACTTTGAAATAATTTAAAATAAATTTTATTTGAATTTTTTAGCTACAAGCGGCCCTTGCATCGAATATAAACAGAATTTAAACAACGTATATCATTGGAAGAAATATCGCTCTGTAGGTCCCTCTGGAATAAATTTAGAAAATCCAGCTTGTGACTCAAGAGGCTATTTTGAAAAACAACAATGTTCAAAAAACTATTGTTGGTGTGTTCATGATGACACTGGAATTCAATTGCTACATACCACGACAAAAATAGAAAATAAAGAAAAATTATGCTGTAAAAAAGGTAATTATATCTTTGAATATATGCAATTATGAACAATATAATATGTAAAAATATGGATAAATTGCATGATTAAGTTGCCAAGATAAAACTTTTTAGGGGTAATATAAAAAATTATGCTGTAATAAAATAATTATATCTGTGAACTATATCTACAATATAATTTGTGAAAAAACAGCTTATTTGCGTGATTAAGGGCTTGAATGCGTTTTACGCAGTTGAAGATGGAAATTCCAGCGTATAATATTTGTAGCATTAATAATGCTGCATTACCTAAGGTAATTTACCTTATAATACGAAATTCTTCAAAAATTCCAAGGACAATCCTTGTATAATGATCATATGTTATGAATTATACCATACCAGCTCACATTTAACAGTATTTATTTAGAAAATCCAAGTCATTTAAAATTATTGGAAACTTATTTTATCCGTTAATTTGACAAACTGGCCAAGATTCTCAAATACGGGTGGCTTTTGATAAAGTTAAACATTTTTTCAAATTAATAATTGAAATGACATTATGGAAATTTTTATCAGGAAAAACAATCTCAACTGAAATACAGTACTGTAGGAACGGGAACATGATTGGTCATTTCATTTTAGGCGCGCTCATTGGCTACTCAGAATATAGATCTCCAGACACTTATCTTGNACAATATACGCTGAGTCTCTCTACATCCACCGTCTTGTAGCGTACACCATTCGTTTATAGACAAGCAAATCAGTAAAGTATAGTAATTCTTTCTACACGGAACCTTCATCTCACAAAAACGTTACACTATCTCTATAGCGGTGGTTAGTCAAACATACACGACGAGAATGTTGCTTATGATTGCCCTACAAGAGTAAATGATTCATAGCATATAGGCTTTGAAAGAATAATGGGACCGCTAAATAATTATCGGTGCCTGTAACGCGAGAAGTCGACAAACCAATCACTTAATCTAATGTCGTCGTTTTCTCAAACAATCATCAGCTGAAGATTCGAACACGTCCGCTTTATATGAGATATAAAAGTTTTTGGAAGAAAGGAGAGTTGGTGGCGAAAAAGGATGATGAACTATAAATCAAACTATAAAAATTAGCTATATACAATGATGTTTGTCAGTTTTAGAAGAGTATAGCAGGTGCAAAATGAGCACGTTTCTAAACAATTTTGTAAGATAGTCCCTGAGGCGAGAGTACTGAAGCGAACTTTTGATATAATTTAATAATAATTTTATTGAATTTTTTATAGCTTACAAGCGGGCCCTTCGCATCGAGAATAATTAAAGCATTGATAAATGGGAATTTAAACACGCTATATCAGTTGGACCAAAATATACTGACTTCTGGTTAACAATAGCGTGGCCTCTGGACCATTAAAAATTCTATGACAAGATACAGCTTGTGGAACGCTAAGATGGTCTAAAGAATTTTGATATATAGAACCCACAATGTTCCATCAAAAAACTATTGTTGGCTTGTGTATACATGACTGATCACTAGAGAATTCAATATTGCTAACATTAAGCGCGAGCGACAAAACCCATAGGAGCCACAAATAAAAAAAGTAAAATATGCTGTGTAATAAAAAAAGGTAATTATATCTTTTGAATATATGCAATTATGAACAATATAGATATGTAAAAATATGGATAAATTGCATGATTTAAGTTGCCAAGACTAAGAGACTTTGTAGGATAGATATAAAAAATTATGCTGTTAATCAAAATAATCTCTCTATTCTGTGCACACTATATCTCCTGACAATATAATTTGTGTGATAAAGAAGCTTATTGCGTGACTCTAACAGCGCGTTGAATCGTTTTACGCAGTTGAAAAGATGTAATATTCCAGCGTGATAAATATTTGTAGCATATAACAATGCCTTGCAGGTTATCCTTCATCATACCCGAACAATATACTTGTAAATTTTGCAACAGGTACATCCTATGTAAAATGATCATATTACTGGGAGTTATACCGATACCAGGCTGTATTACCAGCTCACCATTTACCTATATATGTTATTTAGACAATCCAAGTCTGTCTAAAATATTGGAACTATAATCTTTTATGCATAATTGACATTGTTCGCATTGGTTCTGTTTTTTCTGAGAGTATGGATTTTTGTTTCTTTTATCTATTCATCCTTTTCATTTGTACATAACACTGGACTAAGATGCTTCAAATACGGTGGGCCCCATTTGAAGAATATGTAGTTTAAGGGTTTCCATAAACCTACAACAGCACTGGAGGTCGTTATAACTTACGAAAATAATACAGTCAGTAGTATGTTTTATGCTTATTCCTCGTTCGCTGAAGCGATATAAATAGTGTTTCAGCTTGAAACAAATTATTTTTTATTCATTATTTAGGAAAAGATTTGAGTTCGAGTTTTCATTTTGATAATCGCTAAAAAGTTTCAAAAACAATTCAAACTATTATGAAATTTTCCGCATTTTATTGTCTCAAATATCTTCTGTGTTTTTTTCTGATCGTGGTTAATTTTTGAAATCATATATGAATATAAATCTAAATAAGAATAGCACCTTTAAATTTTTCCACATAGCCATAGATACAATTTCTGCCGCTTGTGAAAAAACATAATAGCCCTTTATTTGTCATGTTTGTCGACATTGTTTTTTAGAAAAATATGAACATTTTACCGCAAAATCAAAGTCCAAAATTTTTTATCTAGGGTGAATTTTGAACTCTCCATAACACTAAACAGGCAGAAATCAGCCATACATATTATAATTTTTTGTGATTTTTATAATATCTATCACGTATGTGTCAAACTAATGTAGTCCGGTCGGCAAAGAGCGATTTCAATTTCTGAAACTATCGATGAAATTTAATTTAAAAACGCTCTCAAGGTGAGAATAACCGTAAGTGCCCAAGTTTGCAGGCGAATATTTAAAAATTTTACTTGCGTGCAAAAATCCAAATAAAACTTAGTAGTGTGTAATAAGAGCGCCATGTTTAAAATCTTAGAATACGTAAGAACATTTTGTAAATATGCAAAACGGCAAATTGAGGGTCAATTTTTATCCAAAAAAAGTTGTTTTCCTTCTACTTTTTGCCATTTTTGACCATCTTTTCGATGGTCAGGTAATATAAACTGATTCATATCAAGGAAATTCCATTTAATTAGCAACGTAAATAACAAGACTTTTATCGCGAACTTACAACACGAGAAAATGGTTGAAGGTTGAGTGTATAGTACGTCTTTAAAAAGAAAAAATCTGTACTCGAGTTTAGTTGATTGGATTACCGTGAAAAGTGGTTTTTATATTTTCCAGCATTAAACTAATGATTAAAAAATTAAAAAGTTTAACGTTTGACACAATAGAATAGGACACTTTAGTTGAAATGAGACAAACTATAAAAAAATAAATAAATTTTTCACATATTTTTGTCTTTCATTTAAATGGCTCTGAAAAAATGGTGCTCATAATCATTGACGAGGACTTAATGGACCCCTAAACTATTTTGTTCACATATAATAAACAATAATTTGAAATGACATATGGGAAATTTTTCCGATCAAGAAAAACGAATCCAACTGAAATACAAAGGTACAATAGAGTAGAATCTGGGAACATGCATTGGTCATGTTATTAAGTGACACCTCATTTCGGCAGATACTCAGAATATAGATCTCCGACACTCTCATCTTCGCGAGAGCTTCTGTCGATGCAAAAAAGAAGTTGAGATTACAGTATTCTACAGAATTCGATAAAATGCAAAACAATTCAATATGTCCCAGGAAACATGTGAGAGCCACTATAACATCTAAAAATTTAAATTCAAAAAGAAAGGTATATATAAAAAAATATTTTATCGAAGAAATTCGGAGATGTTGATTAAAAACGAAAAAAACGTAATTTAGTCAAGATAAGTTGAACAGATTTATTAAGAAATAAATCATAATCATTAAAAAAAACGAGAATATTTATTTTCAAACATAAATTATGGTTCTAGTTTTATACGGTTAAATTAAATCTGTTTTCTTTCAAGATGAAAGTAATGGATTAGTAATTGTTGTTGCATTAATACTTATTAATATCAAATATTAATTATTTATATTCTTCTTAATCTTTGTATGATTTTTTTTAATTTTTGTTAAATTTCAATCTGAATTTTTAGATTTTGATATCACATGTACATTACGTGTCCTTGGATGTTCCCGCTGTGTTTTAGAAGGAACACTTCTGCATTGTGAAGAGCGTAAACCTTGTTGGAATCCATCTCCTCCACTTTGCCTGCACGATTCTGCAAAACACCGTCCAATTTCTTACCCTGAAAAGTGTCCCACTCAAGACTAGGGTGGCCACGGTCAAACTGAAAAAAAACAGAAAGTAACAAAAATTATATCGGAAAATTCAAAATGCTTCGCTGGCCATTCAAAGTGCTTCCTGGCCATTTAAAGGCTGAAGACTATAGTCTATAGTATATTTACTCTAGTCTATATACTATATTAATTTAAATAGTTTGTCAAAATTGTATGTGAATTCTTACGCTCACGACTCTTTAATGCATCATTGAAAAAAATTCTGAATTAAATAAGGACCTTTTTGATGTTTCCATTTTTTATGCAATAATAAGTTTTTTCTAAAAATTAAAAAAAAAACCGTGGCCACCCTACTCAAGACGATAGAGCTAATTCGCCGTATTGTTCTAGAACATGTAAAAATGATGGAAGTTGTCAAGATGGACTCAAATGTTGCGAAAGTGGTTGTGGATATAATTGCTTAACTCCTACGGTCACGAATACGTATAGATACACGCCGTTTGGTGCCTTTAGTCAATCTATTGGCGCTTCTGCGAATTTAAATCAAGAAAAAGCAGCAGAAAAATGTTGCGATATTTACCCAGGCTATAGAGAACAATGTTTCAGTTTTGGGATTGATGAATTCTTAAATAATTTCAGGAAATTTCTGAATACAATCCTATTGGCAGGAAGTTATCAAATTGAAACTTCCGAAAAAGTTTATTAAAAAAATTAAATTATATTTTCAATAGCAAAATTTAAAACCATTTTCGGAAAAAAAAATCCAAAACAAAATTAATGAAACAAATCCTTACTTTTGGTTCGATACAGTTTGAATTTATTTTGAAGAAAAATTTGAAAGAAAAATTGACAAATTTAGCAAAAATAAGTTTTTATTTCTCCGGAAATTATAAAATTCTAAATGCTGTATTTTAAAAAGAGTCGCAACTTCTGTTTATTATACATTTTATCTTAAAATGAGAAAGCGAACCGTTGCTGATAAACAATTGCAAAGTAGTTAGATTTTTTCTTGATTTTATAGTTATCGCAGTTATTTAACTTGAAAAAATGAAAAGACTGCAGAAAAAATAAAAATTAATACGAAAATTTAAGCTTGAATTATTTTTGTCGCAATCCCTTTTACAGATTTTCGAAAATCACATGTGAGATTAATTCCTGTTGTTGGGATGCAGAGAAATATCAATGTTTCAAATCAAAATCTTCATGTCAATTTAAAAGGGTAACTAACGTTGCTCCAAAACCTCCTGCTACACCGCCCAAAACAACCACGGTTGTTTCTAAACCTACGACTACCACTCCAAAACCTGTAACTATTGCCCCAAAAATAAACATCCATTTATACGCAAAATGGTACCTTTGGTCTGGCTGGAGCTCTTGTGATTGTATAACTAATCAAAAGCGTGCATTTCGCGCATGCAGTAGCGGATCCCCCGGACAGGGTAAATGCATTGGACCATCATCTAAGATTGCTGGCTGTGCCACTGAAGAAATTATTAGGTAGATATAATATCTTAGATATCACAGAAAAGTATTTCACAAAAGATATTTTTGAAAATTAAAATGTTTTGGAAGACACAGTATTATTTCTAAATTTCGTTTTTATTTGAAATTTTTTTTATTTAATTTTACTTTTTGAAATTTTGAATTGTCGAAAAACAATATTTGAATTTTTGTTTCTTCAAAAATTATTTGAAATCTTTTTTCAAAAACATATTTTTTTTTTGCGGGAAATTCCGGGAATTCTTATTTCTCGAGAAAACAATTTCATTCAGAAATTAATATTTGAAAAATAATCACATATATTAAAAATTTATCAGTATGTAATAATTATTATTTTCAAAACTCAGTCTTTTTTCAAAATTTCTTCAATTATTATAGTCAGTATAATCATTATACTAACGTAAACTTGTTTATAAATTATTTTTCAAAACATTTAATTCGTTTTTTTCAAAAAATAATTTGAAATTGTTTTCCTGTGAAATATTTTTGGAGCTTGAAAACAAAGGATGAAAAACTATATAAATTCAATGAATTTATCAATGTAAGACCATTTTTAGTGTCACATCATATTTCAGCTAAATTTTACAAAACTTTCAGAAATTGTCAGAAAAAGTGGTCTAACTGGGGCAATTGGTCTCAATGTACCAGTTCATGTGGTCTTGGTCAAAAGAAAAGAGTTCGCGAGTGTCCAACTGGGGTCGATTGTTACGGCTCTCAGTATGAAATTGTCGAATGTGATTCTGGTCAAAAGTGCTCAATCTGGTCCAACTGGTCTGAATACACTCCTTGTTCCGCAACATGTGCAGTTGGGACAACCACTAGAAATCGAATATGTGAAAATGGGGACGATTGTCCAGGAAAATCGCTAGAAATCATTGATTGCGATTCTCAAGAAATTTGCCCGTACTGGGAAAACTGGTCAGACTGGGAAAATTGCCCAGTCACATGTGGCCCTAGTATCACGAAGAGATCGAGACCTTGTTCAAACGAAAATTTATGTGAAGGAATCAGATCGGAGGAGAAAATATGTTTTGAGTCTTTTTGTCCAGTTTGGTCGGAATGGGGCGCTTGGTCAGAGTGCTCTGAAGATTGTGGAGATGGAACTATCAACAGAAATAGAACTTGCTCTCAAAATTATGGTTAGATTTTATTCAAAGGATGCCAAAAAATATAAATTAATTATAATTTTTTCCGTCACATTTTCACGTCTACAGTTTTGTAGCTCTCAAAAGGCGCCTAATTAAGAGCTATCATTGTTTTTTCAGCAAACAGGAGTTAAGGATTTTTTGGCAAGGGGTTTTTCGATTCAGAGCAAACCGACCACACACGCAACCACAATGACCGGTCAAAGTTGAAGGCCAAGTTCAAGATCATCGAATTCATTTTCAAATACCACCAAAATAATTCTCGAGGTCGACTGTCGAATATATGTATTAGCAACTACGGATCAATTATATACTGAAAGGTCGCTAGA
Source organism: Oikopleura vanhoeffeni (assembly GCA_004367855.1). Lineage (NCBI taxonomy): Eukaryota > Metazoa > Chordata > Appendicularia > Copelata > Oikopleuridae > Oikopleura > Oikopleura vanhoeffeni. Next base: position 388,041 of record SCLH01000593.1, read on the forward strand.
GAGCAAAAACTGGTCAAACTTTCAAGTTTAATCTAAAGTTCATCATTATGACTTAGAAATACTACCACAAAAATGCTTGGGTGGACTTTCTCGTAAACATATTAGCGACTATGGGTCAAGTAACAACTAAAAGGTCGCTAGAGAGCAATTTCAAAATTTGATCCGTTTTTTCTTTTCTTCAAGATGAGCCAATAGATTGGATACCCATTTTGAATTTTGAAGTACCTTATTTTTAATTGTTAAATTTAAAAACAACATTAAACCCAGGAATGTGTGGAAGCCGTTCCGAAGATGATTTTTTCTATATTTTCATTTGATTCCTAGTTGCTTGTGATCGTTCCATAATAGAACGATCACAAGCAACTAGGAATAGAACTTCTATTTCAATTTGAAAAGAAAATATCTCACTGTGTTTAAGGACGGTAATTTTGACAATGTCAAAAATCTGACCTACTTTATAAACAACGAACGTGTTGAAACGTCGTGTTCGTCAGATTTTAATGAATTAAATTGAATGTTTGTAAACAACCTGACACCCTTATTGGATTAATATGTCCGAAATATTTGATGAGCCTATTTTTAATCATAAGACGTGAAATTTCATGCAATTTCCAAAAAAATATTTATTTATCCATTATAAACCCATGGAACTTATATTGTTTTTTTGAAAAATCCACAAATTTTAAAATATTTACAAAAAATCATTTCACGTTTATTTATTTCAGTTTTTATGCTTATTCAAACATGCAAATAAAATTGGAAATTTTTCTTTTTGGATCGAAATCCAGAATTGTTTTCTTATCTAAATATCTAATAGATTTTTAACATAAAATATGCAAAACCCGCAATAAGTAATTGTTTCTAAGTCTGAAAACAATTCTGACCCTGGGTCACTGAGACACAAAGCAAATTTTTTCAAGTAGTTTTTTAACAAATCATTTATATCGATTACGACTCGGAATATACGAGCCCTTGATAATGGAATTGATAAAAACGTCCATTTCCGGTATTGAAAATCAATATTAAATAAATTAGGCAAAATTTCTTTGAGTTTTATCCTCAACTAATCGGTTTTCAGACACAATGATAAATTACCTATTTAAAACCCCTATCAAACTGTCAAGTTCGAACACTCTTAAAAACCATGTTTATTAAGGATGCGATGGCGACTCACTCCAATCTGAAATCTGCAAGCTCCGGGAATGCCGTAAGTAGAATAGAAAAATTTAACCCGTTTAATCCGGTTAAAACGACTTGTAAGCCAGAGGTTACATAATGAAAAACATCTGAACATTATGTCAAAATATAAGGACGCACTTAGATCGGATTTATAGAGTTCGCACCAGAAAGTTTTTTCATTAGAATTATACTGATTAAAGAGCTCTTGTAAATAGATAAGCAGTTTAAAAACGGTTAAAAGATCTTTAACATAATTTTTTGAGAAAAACTATTATAATTTTCTTTAATTTAATTAAGCGTGAAGAAATTGAATTTTCCGCTGGAATACAGGAGAAAAATGTAATATTTGGCGTGAAAAATTAAATATTTCCGAAAAATAAAAAAAATCTTATGCGCCAAAAATTAAAATTTCCGGCCAAAAAAAAATTAAAATCATGTAATATTTGGCGCCAAAAATTAAAAGGCAAATAATAGTTTAAAAAGGCATTTTCGAAATCATTGATCTTTAGTGCATATTTTGGAATACCTAATTTGGGAAAAAAAATTTCGTGCGCTTAGATTTTTCGCGAAATTTTAGCTCTAATCATGAATAAAAGCCGTTGAGACTCTTTTATGTCAGAATATGAGAATAAGACAATCACCCTAGAATTGAGATAATATTCATACAGCGACGTTATTAAATATAGAAAATTAGCCGCTCAAGCACTAAATTATGATGAGTACCAAAATAAAAGCTGTTTTATTATTGTGGTGAGAAAGTTTTTCTCAATCATTCATATTAATTTTCATTCAATTTTTGTCATTTAAAAATCAAATAATATCCGTTATACTGTATAACTTATACATCCTTAACTCGTAGACTTGCCTTAAATAAAAATGTTCTAGACTTTAAGTTAAATAATAAAGAAAAAACGGAATAAGCCAACTAGTTGGCTGAAAAACAGTCTACGAGTTAATTCAACCTCAAGTTCATCAATCATCTCATTTCATTTTAATATTTTACTAACAGCTCAGTGGCACGAGTGGACAGAATGGACAAATTGTAGTCAAACAAAATTATGTTCAAAAGGTGTTCAAGAAAGATCAAAAATCTGTTCAAAGGGCGAATTATGTCAAAATATTGAAGAGTCTAAAATGTGTCAGACGCCTTGTGCAATATTGACAGAATGGACAAATTGGTCAGAATGCTCCGTTGACTGCGGACCAGGAAAAAGCTTTAGGAATGGGG
>SCLH01000593.1:423854-440795 GCA_004367855.1 Oikopleura vanhoeffeni
TAAAGTCAAAAAACAGGGTTTTAAGAGAAGGCGATTTCAATAAAACATACTAAAAATACCAGATATAAGATGTTCAAATGGATTATGATTACAGTAGACATATCCTTATCACACTTTGGTAGAAATAGTGTTGGGGATTTTCCCAAGCCAATTATACTAGAAAAAATCCCACAGCATTTTCAACAAAGTTGATAAAGGAATATCCGAATGTAGCGATAATTGAACAAATCTTGCCAAAAAACTATTGGGACCTCTGGACTTACCAATGAAACGGCTTTCAATAAGTGACGATAACTTTACTTCGAAATGAATCTCTTTTTGAGTTTCAGATAGAGAAAACAATGATATAGTTTTATTGGAATACAAAAAAGCGTCGAAGAAACCTGAATATCATTTCAAAATCGTGAATAAAAATAATTTTTTTCCATAAAGAGATAAAACAGTTCTTATATTTAATTTTCGTCCAAACATTTAATCATTAAAATAGAATTCCAAAATATCTGAAAATTTCATTACTGAGTCGAAAGCTGACAGTCATCTCTTAAGAAATAATTAGGAAACTTTATGCATTATTACATAGCATCAGGACTCCTGATTCAAGAGAAAAAAACCATTTAAAATAAAAGTAATTGTTGAGCATTTTTATTTAAATATATAAAACTAATTAATTTATTGTTCGGAAATTTGTTTTAATGGCCACAATTTATGCGATGAACCGAAAATAAAGTCTTCTATTACCGTTGATTTAATAAAGACTGAGTTACTAATATAATTGATAAACATTTCGAGATAAAAGTTTTCAGTAATATCCACCAAACGGAAAGTTTGCCATACGTTATTGTCATTAATACGTTCAACTGGCTAAAAAACTGAACTACGAGCCCAAAAAATCTTGAAATTTTTTTAAGAAAAAACGATTTAAAAGTTAGTGGAAAACTTTACCAGCAGTAAAATGATTTTACTTTAATTTTGGTCTAACTAAATTAATTACATTTTATTATCGTGTTTCCCTCTCTTTTTACCTGAAAGCTTTTGTATATCAAGAAGTTATATTGAAAATCCTGCCTAGTCGTAAAATTCATCAGTACGTCAAAAATAAAGAAATCACGTTTTCAGCGGTCACTTCTTGAGGAATCCAGTTTATTCATTGGTCACTTCTATTCTTGTTGAACACAGTGATAATCAATTTTACGGACTAGGCAGATTTTTCGATAATACGTTGAGACGAAAAAAGAGGCGCAATTAATCTTATTTTTTCCTAAAATAAAACACTTTTCCCACGATGAATATGGATATTTACTAGTTACTTCTTTTATTTTGTTATCAAAAATCCGAACTTCGAAAACAATATCAACTAGTTGACGATGATCAATAATAATATCCCCTTTCCAATGTTGAAGTTAACTCGGTCTAAAAATTAACATTGAATTAACAAGGTTCCCAACCCGTTCAGAAAAAAATTTATTTTAAGTAAATAGTGAGTAAATAGAAAGAAAGATTTTTGGGGATTTTCTAAATCAACCAAATCGTAAAAAACGGTAATAGACGAATTTCATCGAGACCTAAAACATTGTTTTGTACTTTAAAATTGGAGACATATTGAGAACCGCTATGGGCTAAGACAAAACCCTTAGAACATTATTAGAAATTTATTAATTTTTACATTTCACTACGGCACATAAAAAAAATTTTGTTGTTTTAAACTATTAGGATGGAAACAGAACAGACAATCAGCAGAGCAAAAATTCTTTCTCAGGAATCACAGTCAAGAGGTTATCAATAATGTTTAGGAAAAAATCAGCTGAGAAAAATCAGCTCTGTAAGCTGTGCTGCTACCCAAAAGTATTTGTTTTTACTTTAATGACTGATTTATTTAGCAATTTTTAATTTTTCACAATGGGGCTAGACTGAAACTTTAAGAGAAGAATTTCTGAATCTTTTAAGGTTTCCAGAAAAAGGTTTGTATAATTAAAAAAAACAGAAACATAAGGTTACTATAGTTTATAATTTAAGTTAGGTTCCGCGGTTGTCTTAAAACTTGATAACATGACTGAGTTTAAATAGCTACAATCGTGAATCTGAGAGTAGAATGAACTTCATAAAAACCGTTTTCTGTCAAGTGTCTGGAAAGTTAAGTAACTTAGAATTTTACTGAAGCACGCTTCGACCGAAAAATTAAAAACGAAATACTTGTTTTTTTACGTTAGAAATTATAACCTATAATGTATATACTTGGAAAAAATGAATTTGTTGTGAATAACGTGAAAAAATATCATTGTTTATAAATTACTTAACTCTTGTGAGACAGAGCGACAATTGTGGTAGCAACTTGAAATATTCAAAAAAGGCAACAATGCAAGTGATCGGTAGAATATTTTCATTACACATTATAAAGAATTTTGATAATCGGTTCGAAAAATATTCAATTTTGTCGAAGTTTCGTTCCAGAATTACGGGGAGTTGATTTAGTTAAGATTTTTCGCCTATTTTCACATCCGGACAAATTATTAGGACTAGACATTAATACAAATGTGGAGATTTAGCAGGTTTTAAGGAAGTGTTTTGTGCAAGCCATAACAGTTGAATAAATTTTGGTATCTAGGTAGATAATGATTTCTTTCGGAAGGAAATTTTCTAAATTTTCAAACTTCAAGTATTTTATTAAAACAATAATTATTAATAAAAAGTGAATTTAAGCAATCAAAATTGTCAACAGTTGGACTCATTAATATTAACTTGAAAATGAAATACAAAAAAGAGTGTAATATTTCTTTTATAGGGAAAAAAAATTTTTAATCGAAAATAATGATTATTCCAATAATTATTAGATATCAAAATAACTTTTATTATAAATGAATATAAATCAAAGCTGACAAACTATGACGATAGGCAGATACTGTTGCTGTTCTTACGACAGAATGTAATTTGGAAAGACAACTGTACCGTGTATCAGTGATATGGTTACCTTGCTGTTTCTCACTATATTTTTAATACAATAATTCAAATTTAAGTATATTAATATTGGATGCGAAAACGATTTACCGTCCCAACTAATGCAAGATTAAGAAAACCATCCTGCCTTAGATTGCCTTAAGGATCTGCCTTTAAAGATGTTGGCGACGATAATTGGGCCTCTTTTTACAATTTTCCAAGGTGAGTTTCTGAAGGAACAGTCTCAGAAATAATAATTTTTTTCTAAAACGTAGCAACAATCTAAGGGAAGGTGCCAGTACTATTACGGCAATCTGATACCCAACACGCCAGAAAATGGTTTTTAGTAAGGCGTCCCTAAAAAGCATGAAGCGTATCTCATATTCATTCCCTTAATACTATTTCTTGTTATTGCGATCACTTCCAAATTATAATGCGCAATCTCGGAGCGGAGAGTTTTTCAAAATTTGCCCCTACGTGGTTCAAAACATCGTATTTGGGACCTCACGAGAAGGCCTATACTCCTTGGAAATTATAAATTTTAAATTTTGTGCATCAAATTCACGCAAAGCCTGGATGAGATCCACGCGGAGAGTTTTTTCCAAAATCGCAGGACGGACTTGTGAATTTCGTTTTTGGTGAACCGAAACTATAATTATCTAAAGTACTTTGTTTTGAAAAATAATTCAGAAATTCAGAAAAAATCCTGGTACGTTAAAAAAACTCATGACTAATCTCTTACAATAGGCATCAAAAAAGTTATCTGAGAAATCTAATTATCGTCCACCCTTAAAGGAATGTTTTGCGAACTATAAATTTCTCGTTATTTTGAAAAAATTGAAATTTTCGGTCTTTTGAGCTTTTTACTATTTGTGGCTCTTATGTAACTCCCAAATTTTGATCAGCTCAGATAATTTTATTTTTGAGCACTTTTAGTTTCTGTGAAATCAAGAAATTCCAATAAATCATAACAGCAAAATTATACAGTCATTATTGTCTCAATGTTTTTTGTCAAGTTGCGTCATAAGTCACACTCATAAATCGTATGATTGCCACTGAAACACTTGATTTTCCAACGGGTGACTACAGGCGTGCTACACCTCCTTGAAAATTGTGCGTGAAAAAAACTTTATGTTTGTTTTGGAAACATAGGCTGTGATTTAAATTTGTGAAATGTCCAGAATACTATTCTAAGTCAAGATCAAGGAGAATTTTTATCCAACTTATGCAAATATTATTTTTTCATTTATTGTTAGATTATAAGAAAGTACTGTTAACTGGGAAAACTGTTCAAATTAACAATACTTAATTGTAAACTGTGAAGATCTACGAGGGTCAACAAAACAAATTTATAAAATAATTCGAAAAAACCATATGTAGCGCCTTGTTTTATTGTGGCTAATAATTAAAGTTCGAAAAAAAATGAATTATTCACCCTGTTTTTTGCAAATCCCCTTCTAAACACAATAAAAAAAACACTAATTTTTTTCAAATCAGTTTAATCTCAATTTAATTATGAGTAATTGAAGTAGGAAATGGTACCGTCGCAGAGCTTCGATTTTCACACGTTGGCGCTTTAGTGGGAGACGATTTAAGGCCGTGAGACCCACAAAACTGTTTTTTTCTAAGCGATTATAAGTATACTTTGCTTACTTTCAGAAACAATTTTTTAACAGACACTACCTTTTAATAACTTTAAAATCAATTCAATTTATTGCTCGAAAGGGTCCGGAGCATAAATACGCAAAAATTTCTCGATTTTTTACATAATTCCACTATATATACCATAAATGACGTCAAGTTAAAATTTCAAAGTAACGCATCGCTACTTTTAACAAATGTCATATTTTGAGATTTTTTTTCTTATGGTTTCATCTTGAATAATCAAAAACTATAAAAAGTCAGAGAAATCAACTTTGAAAATCCAAAGAATGAGATGAGCGATGTAAGCATTTAAAATAGCAAGTTTACCAAAGATACGAAACTGTACTATAGACTACAGTCTAAATTTTACTATTAACAGTATATATATAATATACTAATAATAATAAGATACATAATTTATGTCGCATAAGTCGAAATTTACGAAAGTCGCGGTGCAAAAGACACACATGATACAGGCGATTTTTTATTTTGCCTTCGCTTGAAATTTTCAAAACAACACCAATTATTTTCATATACAGGACGCAGTCGTCTGAGAGGACTAATATAATAGTATGGTTTTGTCCACGTGAGTTTTGAATCAAGTAAATAAATGAATTTAAACGTTTATTTTTTTTAAATACGTCATATTAAACTTCAAAATGATTGGACGATTTGAAATAAAGGAATTTCAAAAGTCAAAATCGGTTTTTAATCTTAAAGGGGGTCGGTGCATTTGTCAGATTACGGATATGGGCTCTTGATAAAAATTTCACGGTTATATATTTTTCAATATACCACCAAAGTAATGGTTTCATACTCCAGGCCAACTTTTGAAAGCCAAAGAATTTTCGAGTATTGCTTTTAAAGAAAATTTTGAGTCGAATTAAAACTTTTCGAGATTCCACAAAAATAATGAGAATTTTTCTGAAAAAAGTCGAGCATTATAAAAAATGCTTATTTTCCAGTAAAATTTTTTTACAGTTACATTTGTGTATAATACGTTGTATTTGTGTTCAATAACGAAAAAAACTCTTCAAAATGGCCACTTTATAACTTTCGCGTAAGGTGACCACATAATTTTTATTATGATATTTTATATTTTACAAAAATGGACACATAGGTGGCGCCCTTTTAGTGCGTCCTCGGTTTTTACATCATCGCGATTGGTCGGGTTTCACTTTGCGAAATAGGCCAATCCAGGGTAAGTAAGTTTTATTCAGGTTCCATAAAAAACTGTAAGATTTTCCGTTGGAAAATGAAATAAAAAACATCATTTTAAATTACACTCTTGAACCTTAATTTATTTGTGGGAAACTGCAAAACGCAAAACAAGCCCCTCTAAAAGTTAAGATATAAAACCTTTAACTTTTAAGAGGGGCGTGATTAGAATTATTGTTTTATTAAATTATTCAGCATGAATGACTTGGGCACAACGTCCAGCATTGGTGGAGGTGGAACCTGGGCATGTGTTGGAACGCAATGGGCACGCGACTACGGAGATCAGATATTTCTTGCAGCTGTGCAGTAATTGAGCAGCATTTCATCGCGGCCTTGCTGTCGATAGACTTCATTTTGTCGACTTCGTGAGATGCTTGCTTCGGCCGGCATCCATAAGGCTTTTATGACGGTACTTACATGGTGACAATCTCATCTCGTGACTCAAATCCTCTAATGCATTTGAAACTGCAACATCTTTTGAAAGGCAGTTGACTGTTCCTAAAATACAAATATTAACCAGCTAAAAATTTAATGTTATTTAAAACCAAGTAAAAATAAATAAATTTAAACTTTGGCGCGCCCCAATACCAAGCATCTTGCATTATTTTGTCTGAAAGCCAGAGAAAATTAGTAAAAATTTATAAATTAGACTTTGGCGCGCTCAAATACAAGCACCCTTGATTTTTATTGCCAAAACCTGGGAAAACAAAGTAATAATGATAAATTTGAACTTTGGCGCGCCCAATACCAAGCACTTTTGCCTAATTTTGTTTTAAAACCAGAGAAATTAGTAAAAATGATTAATTAACTTTGGCGCGCCAATACAAGCACTCTTATTTTATTGCTTAAAAACCTAGGAAACATTAGTAAAAAATATAAATTAAAAACATACCGCTGATGAATGATCAATTCACAAGCGTTTCTAGCGGGAGAAATAGTCGCCTGCGGATTCATAAGTCCATTATTTCGTTTGAGTCAGGAACTTTTGTAATATAAGCGATTGATCGCTTCTGATATGCTTGAAGCTCATTAATTCCAGTCATCATACAGGCAACGTGTTGATGAATGTGTAATGTAATTTCGGGTTAACTTCTTAAGAAAAATGTTGAGGTCGGATAAATGATGCGAAAATTTTGGTAGGTTCAGTTGAGAAACTTTCCTCGTTCACATGTTTCGGTACTTTCGGATGTTCTTTCGATCCAGTCACTATCAAGAGTTCCTCTATGGTGAATCTCCGCTGTATCATGGATTTTCGTAATTGCCCAGCCATAAACGAACTATCAAGTTTCATGATGAAAATCCTTGGACAGGCGATTCCATAATATTTCCATAAGAAATAATCATCAAAGAAAGCAAACCGGCTTGAAAAGATTCCATTTGATTTTTGAAGGCTTGGTTGTAAATGTTTCGAGCGTCCGGTAAGAGTTAAAATACTTCTGGACCTTGTAAATTGGTCGGGTGTGTCCAGCAGGTAATTCTTCACTCTAAAAATTTTGTTAATTTTCGTTGAAATTAGAAAAAATTATTTTCGCAATAAATTGTGAAAAAAGCCCATTAGGGAAACACCCAGCCCCCCCCCCTCTCAATGTTATGATGTTGTTTATAATTTTTAAGGTGGGCGCGTCTATGTGGGGGACCCCCCAAGCCCTCTTAAATCGAAAAATTTCAAGTATAAAAATTTTTGAAAGTACACTTTCAGAAAACTAATCCAGACCTTTAAGTTATTTATCCAAATTCGGCGAAACTACATTAATTCAAGTTAACTATAAAAGTTGTTGGGTTATTCACCATAGAAAAATGTTTGAGAAGTCTGGGAGTCACCCAGGTAACGGGGACGATCGTCGAGTCGCGCTGACCACTACGCCAACTGCTCATTTAAACTGACTAGAATATGTTGATTATGGCGCGAAACCTTTCGGCCAACAAAGTGTATGCAATTTTTAGATAAGCTGAAATAATAAGTTTCTCGAATTTGATCTTTTTAATTTATTAATTCAAACAGTCAAATTGTGAATTAAAAAGTATGTTAAGTTTTTTTTTTCGAATTTTTCAATAAACTTGAAATTATGAAGCTTTTAGAATTATTTTTTCTGATTTCAAATAATCAAGACTTATTTGTTAATTAATGCCAGAAAATTTTCGATTAAATATCAAAATATTTTGTCATGATTTTCAAATAATACTTTCGAAAAACTTAACAGACCTTAATTCGAACCAATTAATTTTATTTTATCATACACAAAATATTGTGCTCAGTCTGAGATTCTGAGTATTAAATCGGATAAGTTGTTTTCAAAAGCCTGATTTTATAAAAATTTGAGAAAAAACGACATGAGTCCTGTAAGGTATTCCCTTGATAACACTAAAGGTTGTACAGGCAATGTTAACAAAATTGCGTCATTTCGATCCTTGTCTCTCAAAGTATAAACTGTATATCACGCAATTATTCAAAATAAGGCCGTGTTTAAACGAAATGATTATATCTCCTCAATTTTTGGACTCAATTAATTACAATCTTAAATTGTCTAATAGTTAAAACTCAGATCATATAGATTAAAATAATTTATTTCATATTTACGGCATGCTGTGTGATTAATGAAACAGGTATATATAACTTCATGAATATGCCCGCGTTACTCAAAGTGAAATCCTTACCTAATACTAATTAGAATAATAAGGTTAAAGTTCATTATTTAGCCTTTTAAAATACACTGAAATTAAAATTGAATTTATTTTGGCAGTCAGCAGCGTTAAAAGTATTAATTTGCAGAAATTCCATTAATTTTACAATTATAATTGACTTGGAATTGACAATATTTGCTATTTTCGGCGATATTTTACTTTCGACATTTAAGGACAAAAAAAACGTAATTTGAAAAATGTGTAGGCATTCGAAATTATGTCGAACAATTTTTGAAACTTGAAAGGCGATTTGATCACAAATACGTGATATTAATACTTGACCAAACACAATCAATTAAAAGCTTTAAAAGTGAATTTGAGAAAAAAACAATCTTGAATATCACAGTATTTATAATGGGCTACCAATTATAATATAGTTATAGAAAATTCTTTCAAAATCTCAAAAAATAAATTTGTCATTTGGCCATAGAAGCACATTCAGCGTTAATGGCACTGTATTTAAGGACGATTGAAATAAAAAAATTTTAACGAGAAATGAGTATTATGTCTTTCAAGCTATGTGTTGAAATTTTTAAAAAATAAATCGCTTTTTCGGTCAAATTTTTAGCTTTTCGCAAAGGGTAATGAAGCCATTTTATCAATCCCAATGAACAGCTCAAGCGCTCATTTTTGGAGATGAAAATAAGCTTTTTCAGAGTACCCTTTTCGGCTAAGGCTACCACCAGGTAGTTGACCTCGAATACGGTCAATGTTCAGAATTCATATGAGAGACTCAATGATCGTAATAGTCAACTTTCTGATAAACGAATTAACATGTATGGCCATACTGTAAGTACTGAAATGTCGCTAGAAGCGCAAACACTGGTTATGCGCTCTTCTTGATCTTCCAGTACGTAATTACCCATAGGTGCTAATAAGTTTTAAGAAGTCGACCTTCCGTTCTTTTGATGTTACTTTCAAGTCTACAATGAACTTGAAATGGAGATTTTAACAAACCACGTAATTTTTACCTGCCAAAAAATTAGCGCTTTATGCTCTTCATACGAATTCGCTAGAATGCTTCATGACCTCGTAAAATCACGAAAATTCGCAAAATAAATTATGTTGTCTATGTCTTAAAATGACCAGAAAAAAATTTCCACAGCTAGCTTAAACACTTGCATGATAACTTGAACTTCAAAAAATTTTGAACAACACTACAACGTTCGAGCCAGACACTAATTTGACGATTTGAAAATTTTGTTGTCCTTGCTATGAAGTGAATTTTAGGAAATCTCATAATTTTGTGAATCGCGAGTTGAAATACCCTTTTCTTCACTGATAAAAATTAAAAGACTACTTATTAACTAATTTGTAAACTACATTTATTAAAAGATTAAAATTTCATGCTGACTCTCTAAAGCGACCGGGTCAATTATGAAAACTCGGCGACTCGGTCCCTGATTAGTTCTCCTTCAGAGTTCAATTATCTGACAAATTTAATTATGATGCAAAATAAGTTAAAAATTGGAAATTTAATTTGAATTACAGTTATAGCTTGAACAAAGAAATTAAAAGCCTTTTAAATGAGTTTGAAAAATTTAAATTTTGATAAAAAACGCAAAAAATGTCGATTAAAATATATATCACTTTGATATTTATTTTAATATGAAGATACAGTGACACATTTTAAGTTTCAAAGATAAGCTGAAGGCAACAAACTCACTTTGGGGTCGTCGACTTTTATAATCCTTATTCACACTTTTGTAAAATATCCGGCCTGATGATGAAACGTAGTGTGTTTTTAAGTAGCGGGGCCGGGATATTTACAAAATGTGAATAGGGATATATCTTTCAAAATACCATCAAAGTATTTTACTGGCAAGTTTTGTGGACTACAAATTTTTCGAATAAATGCTTTTTAAGAAAATTAAGTTCGAATAAAACTTCCACTTTATTTAGTATTTTGGTGATTTATTTCATCCGAACCCTGTTTAACGTTTATTAATTGAAAAAGTGTTTCGATATGACGAAATTTCGCCGCCTGGCTTTTTTCATTTCACCAAAATTTATTCTGTGTTCGAATCGAAGTGCAATATCGCCGAAATTCCCTCATACATTATAATTTTTCAAATAAACGCATTTAACGCTGCTTACTGTCCATTAAGTTTTTAATTAAATTTCAGTGTATTTTTAACGCCTTTTCTAAAGTGAGTGAGTATATGTGAAAGTATAAACAACGTATTAAAAAGTATATATGTATCTGGAGCGAAATTGTATGCTGAATCCTAAAATAATACTCACATTGTATATTCAATACGCATAACTGATGCATTAAATTCTCGAACGTCCACAAAACCAGTTTTGGACACCCAAAACAGCGCCACCGAGTGTGGTAGCAACAAAATTCACTTAATTTCGGTACAAAACTACTTCTAGTCTCATATTCCTATTTGTCATAATTTTACTTACATTTTCAGGTTGAATTCTTGGTTCATCACCTTGCCACGTATCTGACCGTGACCTTGACCTCGATATTATCTCGACCTTGAGCACGTCCTTGACCACGACCCGGAGCAGGCTTGACTGTCGATTCTTGAGTGATATCCCCATGAAAAACATAGAAATTAAAGAAATTAAAACAATAATTGTATTGTGACTAAGACTTATTAATTAATAAATACGATCTCATGAAAAAAAAAAAATCATCTTAATTTGCGTTTTATTATTAAAATGCCTAATATCGACCAGAAATGGACCAGGATACCCGGAATTTTATCAGAATCATTCTAAAATATACGGAAAACAAATAGACACAAAAAAATTAAAATTGTCATTCAACCTGTTTTTGCTGGAAATGTAGAAATTTGAAAATATTTTATTATATTGCAAATTTTGACAAATCAAACATAATTCCAATACAATTATTTCATTGATAGATAGAAATAATTATATTGAGCTGAAACATATTTATACGGTTAGGGTGGCATCGACTCGGCAGACTGAAGTCAATTTAACTACGAAATTAATAGTGGTTTACTTTTTGCTGCTTCATTATCGTTAGCTGAACCAGAAAAATGTGCATCTACTAAAAAATATTTTTGACTATTTTAGAGAGATTAGTCCGAACTTATTTTTGAATTCGTAAAATTTTCAAAAACATCAAAGCATATTAATTTTCCGCATTTTTTGTCAAAAATTTTTCTGAATGTCTTTTCTTGAAATCTATGAATAAAAGCTAAAAATGCCACTTACACTTTTTGCATGTCTACATATTTCTTGACGCTCTTTGAAAATCAAATATGTTTTTTGTCATTTTTTGTCGACTTTTAGAAAAAATTATTGAAAATTTCCGCAAATAACTCAAAAATTTCTTTATTAGTGGTTTTTGAACTTCCATAAAAAATCAGGCCGAATCACATATTAATGTTTTGTATCTATTTAATATCGCGTTATGTTCAACTAATGAGTTCGTCGCGCATTATTCATTTCTAAACAATCGATGAAATTTATTAAAACACTCGGCTACACTCGATAAGTGCCATTTGGCACTAAATTTTAAAAATTTTAAGCTAGTAAAAAAATCTCAATGAAATTGCGGGTGTAAAAGCCATTTCGTTAGATAGTAAGAAGATTTTTTAATATAAACGCAATGTGAAGGTCATTTTTTATCTCAAAAAAGTTTTTTTTCTTCTTACTTTTTGCCATTTTTGACCATTTTATCGAAAAAAAACTTTCATATCAAGGAAATTTTTTATACGCAAATAGCAACCAGACTTTTACGCGTCCGTTAGTTGGAAATGGAGTACAGTGGAAATAGTTTTTTATATTTTCACAGATGATTGGTTTTTAAAAATTAAAAATATTAACGTTCGCAAGATGAACATTTTATGAAGATAAAAATAAATTTTCCATTATTTTTTCGTTTCATTTTATCGCTCTAAAAAAATGTACAATCTTCCGGATCGATGCCACCCACTTAAGGGATCAATGGCATGCTATAAGTCCTGCAGATTGATTATTTACAGAGCAATGAACGAAAAAAAAAATTGAAAGTTTTTCTTAGGAAGTCTATATTTTCAATTTTTGACACAACTTAATTATCGAGAAATATAAAAACCACTTTTCACTGTTTATCCATTTATAACTTAAGGCTCGGGTAGCATTGACTCGGCGACTGAAGTCACATTTACCTTACGAAAATTAATAGTTGTTTTTCTTTTTTGGCTTATTATCGCTTAGCTGAACAGAATAAATGTGATCTACTTATAAAAATGATGTTGTCAACTTTAGCAAAGATTGAGTCTGAACTTAATTTTTGAAGTCGTAAAATTTCAAAAAAATCAAGCATTATGAAATTTCCGCATTTTTTGTACAAATTTTTTTGATTGTTTTCTTGAAATCTGTAATAAAAGCAGATAAATGCCTCTTTAACTTTTTCAAAGATGCCTACATATTCTGACTGCTGTTTAAAAAAGCTACGATATAGCATACAGAATAAACTATTATTTGTAAGTTTAATGACCAAGTCTGCCGAGATATTGCCCCCTTTATCATGCTAAAATACAGGCGTCTGGAGATAACAAAAATCTTAGTTCATTGGTAAAATAGCAAAAAAAACGCAGAATTTAACTCCTACAAAAATATTATATTTCTAACAAATTCTAAAGAATTTTTTACAGTAACAAAATTTAACTGATACAAAAATATTTTATTCGTTAAGGAGGTAGCATCGGACTCGGCAGACTTGAGTCAATTAACTTACGAAATTAATTTCTGTTTTCTTTTTTGGCTTATTAATCGATAGCTGACCCAAAAAAAGTGCACTACTCACGAAAATAATTTTGTCTCTTTAGGAAAGATTTGAGTCCGAACTTTAATTTATAAACATCAAACCATGATGGAAATCTTTCGCATTTTTGTCCAATTTTTTAGCTTTTTAGTTTTTTGGATTATGAATAAAAAATCAGGTAGAATCAATTACTTGATTAAGAGTTAATGTAATATCCGAATGAAATGGTAAAATTGACGGGGAAAATGCATATTTAGCGATTTTTTAGGAAGCTTTTAAAAAGCGAGATGTCGGCGAAGGGGGATTTATCAGAAACTGTTAAATCACAATTCACATGAAGAGTTGTTCTTCGAGATGTACAGTTTTTGAAATATCAGCTCTGCTGTTTATCCAAAAATAGCGGTCGTAAACTGTCAAAATCAGAGACACCAAAACCATTAAGGGGGTAGCATAAGTTGAGCAGATTGTTACATTTTTTCAGAGCAATATTTGAAAGAAAAAATGGGAAATTATTTTATCTTCAATGAAATAATCTTTTTTACAAACGTTTACATTAATTTTCTATACATAACTGACTATAAAAAAAACCAAATACCACTTTTAACTGTGCATCAATTACAACTGATCGACATAGAATTTTTTAAAGACGGTATGAATTAAACTTCAGACATGCTCGGGTGTACTCAGCTAATAAGTTCTCTAATTACTCTGCACACTCGAAAATTTCTTAAATATCAAAGTTTTTTTTTCATGAAAAAAGGAAAAAATTGGCAAAAAGTAGAGAAAAACAGCTTTTTATTGAGATAAAAATTGACCTTGAATTGCGTTTTGATATCAAAAAATTTCCTGACTATTAAACAAAATGACGCTTATCACACCCACAATTTTAATGTGAATTATTCACAACCATAAAATTTAAAAAGATTCAGTGCCGAATGGCACTTATCAAATGCACATTAAAGTGTTAAAAATTTCATCAACAGTTTCAAAATGATAAACGCGCGACCTACCGATAAGTTTATATACGCCAATTTTATAGATGCCAGAAAATATAATATATAATTCTGCCTGATTTTTATGGAGAGTGCAAAAAACCACGAATAATAAATTTTGGACTTCATTTGAGGAGAGTTTTCATAATGTTTCAAAAAAGATCAATTTAAAATCAAAAGTAAAAATTTTTTGATTTTCAAACAGCGGTCATAAAATATGTAGGAATTCATGAAAAAAAGTTAAAGTGGCTCTTTTTGGGTTTGTACTCACAGATTTCAGTTATTAAAACAAAAATAAATTTGGACAAAAAATGCAGAAAATTTTGATCATGCTGCGTNTTAATATCGATTTGGCACCTACTCTTATGGCAATTGCGGGTTATGATAAAGGTGCGGAAAGAGACATAGACGGAACATCTTTTCTTGAAATTGCTAAGGGACATTTAGGAACGTGTTCAAATAATAGATTTTTGATCTCATTTTGAGAAAATTTGTAGATATATTTAACCGAAGTTAATCCAATCAAAGTGACTCTTCATAGACGATTTGAAATTAAAAAATATGAAAGTAAAAAATGGGTACCGATATTTTTTGTAAACATTTCGAGTCTTGGAAACGACTCATTCGATTAAGTTCTTAGGTAGCTCAAAATAGCCTCAAATACATGGTATTTCAAAAAAACACACCCAAAATATTGTTCCGAATCCGAGCATTTTTAAATTTCAAATTCAATAACGTTTCATAAAAAAGATTATAATTTCTTAATGTTTTTGAAATTTGTTTATGAAAAATGCGTCGGTTCGGATTCATTATGTTTTGTTTGATTTTTTTCTGACATGTGTATTTGAGCCAACTGAATCGGATTTGTGGTTCCCATAAGACGAAATGTAAACAGTTCGGACACCCTATATTTAGTATAGAGACTCTATCAAAGAGTTCTATATTCTAGAATATCAAATGTCGGATGCAAAAAAATATCGTTTGAACTTCCTTATGCAAAAAAAATTGAAACTCTAACTACCTTGGGCCCGAGGTCATTTTAAGACCCAGGATTTTTTTGTTCTTCAAAAATTTTCTAAAAAAATGGATTTTTCGGTCAATTTTTCGAGATAATACAGATAGTCCGGAATCCAGTTCTAGCGAAGCCGTATGAAGAGCTAGAAGGCTGATTTTCTGGCTAGCAAAAATTAAGCGTTAAGTTTTTGCACTTTAGCGACCTAACAGTATACAGTACATGTATGTATGATTTTTGCTCCTCTTTTTTCCAATTTGGCCAACTTGCTATTCGTCGATGAGAACAATCAATTTTGGCAAATAGCTACGTCTTTTCCAGATTTAACCAATCAAAACGGTGGAATTTAGATTTGTCCAAATTGAAAAAAGAGGAGCAAAAATCATACATCCTGTATAATTGTTTTTAATACGCTTATCAGAAAGTCGACCCTTTCGGTTCTTTTNAACTTTCAGATAAAGTCGTACTCAAACAAAGATTTTGCTATACTTGATTTTGAGTTTTGTCGATCCCAGTCTATTTGACACACATTTAAAACTCGCGTTTTTGAACTAACTCAAAAAGTGCATGCACTTTTTAATGCGTGTCAAATAGACTGGAAAAGACAAAACTAAAAATTAAATATAGCAAAATCTTTGTTTGTGTACTGCTTCATCTGAGAGTTAAAAAAAATTTATAATTTCCGAAAAAAATTTTGACCAAAATTTGGAAATTTCGGTCATAAATTTTTTTCCCGAAATTTTAATTTTTTTTTAACTTTCAGATGAAGCAGTACACAAACAAAGAATGTGTATTTTGAGCCAACTGAATCGGAATTTTTAAAAAGATGGTCGAAATAATTTTCGAAAGCTGGCTTTTTTGAATTTTTTCTGGTGAACAATAATTGCATAGATTTAAATGTTATAATAAATTTTAACTGGCATGTCGCGTTAAATTTTAATTAACATTTTTATAAAATAAATTGCAAACTCCCTTATCATCAATTGTCTTTGAGTTAATTAGCTTTCAAAACAAATTCCTCAAAAAATAATGGTCATTTATTTGACAGGTGAAAGGTCTCAAGTCATTTTCAGCACTATTTAAATAACATTTTAATATAAACAGTATATTATAAAGGCTACAGCTAGCTACATAGAGGCTGTATAGGATATAACAGTAGCTGAGAATCGAGTTTAAATTTTAGAATTTGTCAAATTTTGAGATATTTTTGGAAGTTTGTTATCGAAGATGTTTTAATTAAGGTTTAATTAATGTTAAATTAAATTTAATTTGATTATTTATAATCATTAAACGCGACAAACGGTCTCACAGCCAATCAGAGACGCGTATTCAACCAACGCTTTAAGCGGTGCGCCCCGAGTGGAGAGTATTGCGCGCTTTTAAAAAATAAATACATTCTCACAATAAAAATAAATCATTTATTTTGAATATTAAAATTTGATTATTATTTTAGATTTCTTAACTATTTTTATTATTAAAGAGATTAATAACGANCAATAATTGCATAGATTTAAGTGTTATTATAAATTTTAACTGGCATGTCGCGTTAAGTTTTAATTAACATTTTTATTAAATAAATTGCAAACTCTCTGGGAAATTGCAAACTCTTCTGGGAAATTTCCGAAAAAAATATTTTAATTTTAAATGGCTTTTGGCTATTTAAAAAAAATAAGATGTCAATTAAATTGCTTTTTGCCTATGGGTTAAGAAAGTTTTCAACGCTGGGATTA
>SCLH01000593.1:468099-508285 GCA_004367855.1 Oikopleura vanhoeffeni
TTCGCCTTATTTTAAAACAACGTCATTTCGGAATGTAACAAGCCCAAGGGGTGGTGAGCAAGATATTGTAAAGAATTTCCAAATGTGGTTGTAAATCGACAGAAAAGTGCGCGAAATCGAAAATAATGAATACTGTATGAAAGTTAGAATGAGACAATTTAAATGCAACCAAAAGATTCCTTGGGAACGGTTTGCTGGAAACGAGATTAGCAACTATATACTGATTTTGAACAGAAACGGTGCTAGAGATCAAAAAATAATTTTGATGAAAAAGTTTAATTTTTTTCTAGAATCCGCTGTGATCATTATCAGATCATAATTGCTTATAGCGTTTCCAGCAAACCGTACCCAAGGAATCTTTTGGTGGCATTTAAATTGTCTAATTCTCACTTTCATATTCGAAATTTTCGATTTCGCGCACTTTTTGTCGATTTACAGCCACATTTGGAAATTCCTAACAACATTTTGCTCACCACCCTCTGGGCTTGTTACATTCCGAAAATCATTGGTCGATCATGCTATGAAAAAATTCAGATAAAATGTCTTCCAGAGATTACGAACTACTATTTCTAAGATTTTTATAAGATTGTTATGAAGGAATAAAAAGTTATGAGCCTTCGAAAAAGGCATTTTTAATGATATATAAGAGAGATTTTGCACTGTTTACGAAAGTCTTTTTTTTTAGGTTTTTTTTTCGTTTTTACGAATCACCTGAACGTTAACTAATTATCTCCTACCTATAGTTTGGTCGACTGTTATGTTTCCGTGTTATTTTTGAAGTTTCAACTAATTCGTTATATACCTGCTTCGAGTTTTTGACTGCTGGGCAAAAATGTGCATTTGTCAAACTCGTTTTCCGTAATACGATTTACGAATTTGTTAGTAATGAAAATTTTTTTTGGGTTTATTAAAAATCATAAAAAGTATTTAACAGAACAATATATTTATTTCATTTTCATGTTTTGATCATTTAAATCACAAGTTACAGACTGTTGAAAGTGATTACAAATTACCCAGCAATTACAGGCAATTCACATTCAGTACCCTCTTAAAGGGGGTAGTGTCCAGCATTTTTCTGTCAATTATTTTCCGGAGAGCCACCTTAGCATAATTTGTCGTTTCTAGAAGATGTTATATGGGGGCTTCTTTGGAAATTACTCAACTCTCCGTAGAAATTTTGAAATCATATGTTAATTTATAAAAATAATAACTTATATATATATAACTTATATAATTATTTTTATCCTGCAAAACAGTACAAGTTCTATTTTCGAAGCCGTTCTGTACCCAGAGAATGCGAATAAAACAATAATAATAATAATAGGGCGCTAGACACCAGATAGCGCTGCGAGACCTTGACCAATCGTTTTTTTATGGTCGATTTAGTTATATATTTTTCCGCAAAAATTTTTTTCTGGACACTACCTCCTTAAAAAAAAATTTTCTGGAACACAAGTCGACTCAAGTTTTTGAAAAATTAAGGGGGTCGGTGCTTTTTGAAAGTTGCGGATATCCCTTTGATGAATTTTTGTTGATTTAGCTAGGATAATTAAGCTAGGATGTGCGGGCTGAGGGAGCCAATCCTGAAAATCATAAGACCCCTCCTAGCCACTCATGGGGCCACTTTTCAGCCCGCACATCCTAGATTAACATAAATTCGTTTAAAGGATATGGATAGGGTGTCCATCATTAGTATCGACTAATAGAAATAATGGGTGGCTTGTTCTAAATTTCTTGGAGATTGATAATATATGTCAAAATAAAAAAAAATATTGAAAAAAATTCTGGTCAACTTAAAGAAATGGAACAAAATTTTTTTGCGGGCGTTTCAGCCAATTTCGAAAAATGATAAAAATTTCGAAAATTCGGATATTATATGGGCTCTTGACCAAAAACTTTCACTGGATTTTTATATTTCACTCAATATACCATCAAAGTGATGTTACATAATCCAGGCAACTTTTGAAGCGACAGAATTATCGAATTAAGGCTTATTTAGAAAATTTAGAGGTCGAATTAAACTTTTCGAATTCGACAAATTGTGATAAATTTTTGAAAAAAGTTCCGAACATTATGAAAAAAATGCCTTAATAAGCAACTTTAATTTTTTCGCGTAGGTGACCACATTATTCTATATGCTGTTTGAAGGAATTTTGTGCTTTTGGTCAAAAATATTTGAATATTTTGGAATTTCTCATTCCTTGCTCAATCAATTTTCAAACTCATTTTCTGGAATCAAAAATTGCCTACCATGATTCATGAACCTTAAAATTTATCTTGAATTTTTTTTGAAAAAATGATAAGCTCGATAATAGGCAAATTAAAAAATTCTTTTTGATTTTTGACAGGGGTGCAAGTGATTTTGAAAAATATTTAATTTTCAAAGTTATTAATTGGTAATCCTCAACCATAAACAATATAAATTTTTTTTCAAGCTATTTTTTTGCCGTTTCTACTTAACCTACGCCTAATTTCAATTCCTTTAAAACTGTTTCTTTTTTTATTTTAATCGGTTGATAAATATCATGAATAAATGAATTAAAATTATACAATTCTTGTGATGAAGTTGTAGGAGAGTTTTGTTAATATTCAATATACTATTTGAATCATGTGATGCGAAGGTGAGATAAGGAGACAGTCGAGATTTCCCTACAAAAAACCTTCTCGAAGGTTCTATTTTGGTCACCCGGATTCGAAACATATTATTATGGTAGTATAATAAATTTTTCTTAAATTTGCAATTTTTTGAAAATTTGGCAATTTCTTTAGAAAATTGACAATTTTTTTAGAAAATTCACACTTCTTTAAAAACTTGACAATTTTTTAAAAAATCTCACAATTTTTAAAAAAAATTGTTGAATTTGAAATCAATTGTCAAATTTTTTAAAAAATTGTCAAATTTTTGAGAAAATTGTCAAATGTTTGAGAAAATATTAAAATTTGTAAGGAAATTGTAAAATTTGTGAGAAAATTGTCAAATTTCAAACAAAGAAATCGTTAAGAAAATTTAAAATAGTAAAGGAAATTTTTTTTGAAATACTGTGATTAAAACAATTTAAATTATTGTGAATTTTTGAAANGGGCCGATTTGGGGCTTATTTTCCACAAAATTTAATGAAAATGATAAAATCCCCTTTTACCGGCCTTCGGCCGATCTGAGGCTCATTTTCCACAAAAGTAAATAAAAAAAACATAAAATCACCTTTTATCGGCTTTCGTCCGATAAGGGACTCATTGCCCACAAAATTAAACAAAAAACATAAAATCCCCTTTTATCGGCCTTCGGCCGATCTGGAGCTCATTTTCCACAAAAGTAAATAAAAAAACATAAAATCACTTTTTATCGGCCTTCGGCCAATTTGGGGCTCATTTCCTACAAAATTAAATAAAAAAAACATTAAATCTCCTTTTATCGGCCTTCGGCCGATTTAGGGCTCATTTTCCACAAGATTAAATGAAAAACAGAAAATCTCCTTCTATCGGCCTTCGGCCGATTAAGAGCTCATTTCCTATATATCATATATTTGAGATATTTGCATCCTCTTTTCATAATTTTCTGACGATCTTCAAAAACTTTTTCTCGATTTTTTTCATCTTTTTCACTATTTGTTTCTTCAATCACATATGGTTGGTTTTAAAGGTTTTTATGGTTTTTACTTTTCTATCAGAATTTCTTCAGGTAAATTTCTAGTGATATTTCTTGTATAAATCTCTGATTTCTTGTACAATAAATTTCTTTTTTTTATCTCGTTCTTCTGATTAACTTCCGAATACTTGACTTCTAAAATATGTGGTATAACAAGATATTCTTTCTTATATTCAGTTTCAATATATGATATCATATTATCAATATGTCAACTCAAGGACCAGGCTTCCAAAAAAGATGGAATTTATCCTTTTTCTATTTCTTTTCATAGGCTATGAATCATAGCAAAATATTGGGAAATTTGGGGATAGTGATGAAAAATCGCCAGAGGGATGGATTTTTTGATAGCCTGCCAAGGACGCCCGAAACTAAAAAACACTCGTCGAAGGGTACTTTACTTCCCTTAAAATGACCAGAAAAAGTTTTTAACAAAAAACCATTAAAATCAAAAAAAATATTCAATTATTTTATAAGAAGACATAGCAAATAAATATTTCATGAACAAAATCGCAGTTATGATTCATTATTAATACAATAATACAAATCTTTCAATCGTTTCAACATAAATTTAATAATAATTTTAAACAAAAATCATTTAAACGTGGATTTGAATAAATTTTCATTAAAAGACTCAAGGGCCTCGGTGCATTTTGGAAGATTTGCATTTATTTCAATTTTTGTTGTTTTCATGGGAAACTTTTTGCCACCTCATAATTTTCAAATAAAACAGTATTTCAAACGTAAGTGCCACTCTTGAGCTCACTTTGTATAATTTGTTTTTTTACGATATCGAGAAACGTTTTTTGCATTCAACTGTCAACTAAAAAAGCTCAAAGAGAAAATTTATTAAGTTGATTGAACCGGAAACTAATTTTTTGATAAGGTTTCGAATGGCCCAAATTTTTTTTTCTGGAAATCAACCGGCAAGTTCAATTTTTATCTTTGTTCATTTTTATATTACGATTTTATTCACATTCAATGCTTGAACAATATTTTTGATGAATTCCAGGAAGAAAAAGCGAGTTTGGATTTTTTTGCTCAAATTTTATACAGAAAATGTCTACATAAAATATATCCGGTTACCAGTGAACCGGTTGTCCAAGAAGAAATATACAAATTCTCCATTGAGCTTTTTTAGTTGGCAGTTGAATGCAAAAAACCGTTTCTCGATATCGCCTATGGTTTTCCCGTAATCCTTTTGGATAGGGGTGGTTCCATTAAAAAAAATCCTAAGACAACATTGATGAGATTCAATCACGCGCTATAAAGATAGTTAACGTTTTTAATATGAATTTTGGTTCACAAAACTTCTTTAATTTCAACGAATTTATATTTTTGAAATGATAATCCATTATCACACGTTTAATCTCCTTATCACACTAATGTTTCTTGTCACCAAAATGATTGTAACGCCGATTTTAGACTGAAAATGCAGATGTTTATCAGCATATAAGCAAAAAAAATCATTTTATCTAGTCAATTAACGCTAAAGTATTAAAATTTATGTTTTATTTTATTTCTTACAAAATTACTCGTTACTATAACTAACAGTACAGTATCGTTGTTTTTTTTAACTTGCGAACCATGCAAATTGTAAATTTAGGTAATTCCGGCGCAATTAAAAATGGTAATTAGGCTTGATTTTAATTTTTGAAAGCCAAGCTATAGCCGAGTCAAGGGTTTGAATATAATCCACCTAGTGACCTTTTTATTGCCCGTAGTTACTAAATGACAATTTTCATTTGCAGTAAAAAAACACCATACTGTAATACTTTCTTATTTATACATAAAAGCTTATTCCAAGAGATTTGTTCATTTTAGATATTGTTATCACTGAAACTTAATGTTTTTTGTTTTGTAGTAAATCTGCACTTTTGCAAGAAAGTTCTAAAAGATTGACGTCAGTGAACGCTGTTTTTGTTAAGTTATGTCATAACGAACTGAATAATAAATATACTTCCTGGGTATCTAAAATTGGTTGAGCGTCATTTTTGGACGTTGATAATCTGTTTTTATAAGCAAAAGAGATATTATCAGTCAAAAATGTAATAAACAGTTCGGAATCGAAAAAATAACGAGTTGTTTCAATAATGAGAACGTAAGATCGTACTTTTCAGCACGCAGATGTTTCAGAAGCAAACTGTGAACCCATTATTGTTGCTTGATTTTAAACAGATGTATTTCAATTAATCTTTAACGTCCACTTTTGCTTTTTGAAATAATCAAAATTCCTGAAAATTGTACAAAATTAACTTTTTTCTTGATGCTCAAATATTTACGTCTGTGCATTTATAAGTATTTGCCAAATTAATATATAAGTTGAGATTATATGTAAATTTGTCGTCAGCTACTGAACGCAGTGGTGAAAAGTTTTTCATCTCCGAGTTACTTTAAGACAAAATTCAGGTTGTGAAACAAACCATGAGGATCCTGCGTGTATATTACCTAATGCCTGTAAAAATAGGTCTTGCCCAGAGCAGAAAACAGTCGAAGATCTTCCTACTACCTGGTACTACCTGGTACAAGTAGACAACGTTTTGGAGTTTAAATTGGGTTTCAGCGAAACATTTCAATTTCACGTTTGTACTTTTGTATGACTGACCAAATTATTCTAAAAACAGTTTCTTCATTATTTTAAACTTTTTTTGTCAATGAATTCGATTTCGTTTTTAAGAGCTGAATGCACATTTTTGAACAGCACCGAAGTTTTTCTGAGTCGGTCAAAAGTGATAACTTTGGTCGTTCCAACTTTGAGATAAATATTTGAAACCGGAAATAGTGCCATGATCATCTTTGGGCAAAACAACATTGGCTGATTTCATTTTGCTGTTCATTATTTCATTGAATACTGGTTTGTGTTTATTTGAAACTAAATTATTATTCAAATTTTGCATTACTACTATTATTATTTTTTCTGTAAGATTCTTAGTTTTGAGATACTTTTCAACTGATGGTAGAAAATTGTGAAAATATCTGTTATATTTCGGAAATAGAATGTTAAATACATGCTGCATATAATTATAAAAAGACATTACATTTCTTTATCTACGTTTCACTTTATTTAAGCATCTTCACTGAAGATTATTCAGGGTTTTTTTTGAGAATTTCTCGTAAGATTTTTGCATATAATGTGATGCAATTAACTTTAAACCCCGGAAAATCTTGGAAGTGCATAAGATATAAATTTCATATCAACTATTAAATTTTTATCCAACCTCAACATGAAAATACGGTTCATTGAAAGCTATTATTTGCCATTCCATAGTTTCACTGTTATTTGTTAATGCTTGTTTCTTTATTCTCTCATCTACAAACCGAGTTTAAAAAAAAAATTTGTGCGGACTGCGTATAAATGGACAATTTAAACAAAAAAGTCATTTTTTGGGGTATTTCATGGTTTTCAGAGGCCGTAAAAGCAGGTTTTAAGACAAAATTTCGTGATTCCAGATTATGAACCTTGATCGGAAATTTTATTGCGTATACGATCTTTTTTACAAAATGGCTCAAATTAAAATTTTGATTTCAGCCAATCATGAGGAAGGACGACAAATTTTCAAAAAAATACTACCCACTTCCTCAGATTTTCCCCCAAATTGCTTTAACACGGAAAAGCTTCAATCGCATCAACCCTAGTGAGGTAGTTAAATAAGATGTGTATAATTATTCCTGAAAACAATCCTCAACTTGATTTATGTAATTTAATGAGTTTTTTGTTCAAGTTTTCGCTTATTTGGTAAAACTCTGAATTTTCAAAATCCTATGTACAATCTCATATGGTAAACTAAACTGGTTAAGTCAAACGAAAAGACAGTTTTGTAAACATCCGTCTATGACGGATCACCATCACAGTTTAATGATCTAAAATGACGAACAATATTTACCTAATACTTCAATAGAAGTACCGTCAAATTCAGTGCTTCCAAAAAAGTATAAAGATTGGCTAAGTTATTACAGTAGAATCTTCAAAAAATATTTTGAATGAATTAGAATGGAACCAGAATGTGTGCAGAACAAGTACTGACTAAGATTGAATCCACTATACAGTATAGACTATACTGTATAGTGCATTCAATCTTGGTCAGTACTTGTTCTGCACACATTCTGGTTCCATCCTAATTCATTCAAAATATTTTTTGAAGATTTTACTGTAATAACT
Source organism: Oikopleura vanhoeffeni (assembly GCA_004367855.1). Taxonomy (NCBI): domain Eukaryota; kingdom Metazoa; phylum Chordata; class Appendicularia; order Copelata; family Oikopleuridae; genus Oikopleura; species Oikopleura vanhoeffeni. The sequence continues at coordinate 475,902 of SCLH01000593.1, forward strand.
TAGCCAATCTTTATACTTTTTTTATAGTCTATACTGCCCGACATCTCAAGCGCGCGTAAACTGGCTTAATTTTGGTAGCTTAAACTGTTAGGAGCGATTATATAATAATAGCTGTTGTAACTTTATATAACAGCAACCGCATATCGCAAGGCCACCTAGGCAGTGAGGATTCTAGCATAGCCCCCGGGCCATAAGAAAGACTCACCACCTTACAAAACCGTGCGCTGTAAAGTGCTCAAAAGTTTTGTTACTTGAAAGACACTCGTATTTAGATATGTAGTGTGATGAATAATTGTTAATTCGATATTTTTAACAAAAGTTTTCACTTGAGCATGCACATTTAACAACTCGAGGTGCAGCGACGTTTGTCGCAAACTATCAGTCATCGTTTCCTATCATTTTTAAGGAAAGCCTCATCAGAGCCAATCAGAGAAGCGTATTCTCCCACGCTTCCAGCGGTGCCTCCCGAGTTGATTGTGGTTAACTTTATCAGCGTAAAGCTTATTTTATGCCCTCACACCGACGTAAAATGGTATTTCTTTTCACTTCGTCGCACGGTGCGAACAGGAAACATTGAAATTCATACGATTAATTGATATGAAAGAAGGAGGACGGTTTTCAAGTTTCGAAAGAAAAATTTTGCCCGAGCCGATTTTTAAATTCTCCAGTCACTGATTGGAGGACTTGTTTGAGGCACATTGACGTTTAACGGTTGCCAGGAACGAATCTTTGCAGGTTTCTACACGTAAGCATTTTGATTACAAAAAAATCTAATAAAAAATATTTTGACATTCAAAATTGCGAATAAAAATTTTCAAAATATGTAGGTTTAAAACGGGTCATAAATAAAGGAATTAATTACCTTCTTCGATTTAACCCTTAAGGATGTGGGCGACGATAATTGGGCTCTTTTTTTACACATTTTCAAGTGAAGTTTCTGAGAAACCTAGCTTCAGAAATAATTATTTTTTTTTCAAATACGTNTTTTTTCCAAAATCGCAGGAACGACTTGTGAATTTCTAGTTTTTGGTGAAATTCTGAACTATAAATTTTCTAAAACCAACTTTTTTTGAAAAAAATTCAAAATTCAGAAAAAATCCTGATAGTTAAAAAACTCAGTGACAAATTCTCTACAAAATAGGGCAATCAAAAAAGTTATCTGAGAAATCTCAATTATTGTCATCCTTAATTTAACCTATAATTTCAACCCCCGAAAACCGACTTTTCTTTGAAAAAATCTCAAAACCAAAAAAAATCTTATAAGTTTAAAAACTTGGCAGAAAATTCTCTACAACATAGGTGAATCAAAAAGTATTATACGTAAAGCTGAGATATCGTCGCCCACATCCTTAAGGAACATAAACATACAATTGTAAATTCTATAAAGTGAAACTTAAGAAAATAATAAAATATTTACGAATATCAATAGTTGGTGAAATTTTACGGAGAAAATCCTGTTCATCTTCAAAAAAAGCACCGTGCGTCGTGTTGTTTTGAATTCTATTTTAAAAGCGATATAATAATGGTTAATTGAGAAAAGAACAAATAATCTTCCAAATATAATATTTTCAAAGTTTTCGAGAATTTTGTGAAAAATCAAAAATATTTTTCAACCGAACACAATGAATAGTTTAGACGAAACTTTCAAGACGTCTATCATCGTGCTAAAAAGTACCAAATCGGGTCTTCCGATCAATGCGCCATGTTCTCGCAAAGTTAATCATAGCGATTATAATGGAAGTTTATTTAGACACGAAAAATTCTTGAGATCTTTGTTACGTCCATCCTTATGTTTCACTCGCGAACTTCCCTGAAGGAATGTTCTCAGACGTTAGCTCTATGAAATGTGTACTTTTCTGTTTATAATTGCATCGAACTCTTATTTTATTTCATAATTGCACACATGTTTCGGATGTTTTGATTGCTAACGTAATAAAACGAAATGACCAAATAAAACTTGTCGGTTAATTTTTATGAAATAATAGGGAAATAAAATTATTCATTTTCTGCGGTTATATATTCAGTCGATTTAGTCATTCAGTAATTCCAGTTTAATTAAACAAAGTCTTTTCACGCAGGATTCTAGATAACCGCATAATTTTCAGGACTTAAAGGGCAGCTTTTCAAAAGAGGTGCATCCCTTACTGATCTTCCGTCCCCATGCTTATTCTCTGTTTATCAACACATGGTGTGTCACATCTTTAAATGAGTTTTCGATACGTATGTTCAAATGAGAAAAGTTTTCAAAAAAAAATCCATATTTCACAAAAAAAGAGTATGTAGGGGTTTGAAAAGAGTTTATCGGGAAAAAGAAATAAAATGGGACAAAAAAGGATAGTAAAGAGATACATAAAGGAATTTAAAAGGAAAAAGACAGATAAAAAAGGAGAGAAACGGGGTAAAAAGTATAAGAAGAGATAAAATGGGGTTGAATTTTCGATACCTATCCCATTATATCTTTGATTTTTTTCTCCCTATCTCATCCCTATACTTAGTTCTTCTATTTTCCTCAATCTATACATTCTTTTCTGGTCCCTTTTTGACCCAAATCGATTGTTTAAATGTTTTAAGAAGCACGAATCAACCAAAATGACAAAAAAAATTCGATTTTTTTCCATTTTCAAAGTTTTTTTGTGTTTTTATTTCTGATTATTTTTGTAGCTTAAAATATAGTTTGTGAATTTGACTGATCCAGGTTGAAAATTTCGATATGCCGTAGGAACATTTTTTGCTAAGTTAATCGCCAGCTTGATTTCAGTTGTATTTTCAAAATCATCACGTGACATTTTTTTTTAATTTTTCCAAAATTAATTAGAAAATCATATTTTATACCTGTCAAGGAAAGAAAGAAATTTATAGGCCAAGCGTTGCAACTTCGCGTTTGACCAATAAAGGCACCGGAAATAACGGCGTTGACAAATAAAGGTCAAATGCGAACGCGAAACCAATTCCTCAGAGATCGCATTTTTCTTCATCATTTTTCTACTGTGATTTTATACTATGTGTATTTTGAGTGCTCAAGCCAAGGTATCAACATATTTATCATCCAATACCGTGATATTGTGATTTTAATGTGTTTATTTTATGAAATATATTTCTTGAAATGTTATTGCCAGGGGTCGGCAGAATTTGATCGGATGGATTGGATTGACTTTTTTGATCCGATCCAATCCGATCAAGTTTTTGAAACTGCTCAATCTGATCAGGTCAATCCGATCAAGTTTTTTTAAGTTATTGCCTGGTTATTGGACCGTTTTTGTTATGTTTGAAGATAGCAAGCTGTTATTTCATTAAGTTTCTGGAATTTCGATATTAGAATAAAATAAGACTCTCATCAAAATAACGCAATTATTATCCTTAGTGGACCTATAAGAAAACGTTTTATAAGCAGTGAAATGCAGCATTTGAAAATTTGTTTTCATAATAACATTCTTATTATGAAACGATGGTTTTCAATGATATTACACGTTACGTACTTGACAATTTTCAGATGTGGTACTCGTCGGAAAAACTTTCTTATAGGTCCACAAAAAGACAACTGTCGAATTATTATGCAATTGATACTAAACAAAAAAACAGTTATCATTTTCAATTTAAATAGTGGTTTGTAAATAGAAAATAAAAAGTATGATTAATTAAAATACGACCATTGAATTCGATTGAAATTTGAGGGTATCCCGGTCCCTTATTTGACATATTCTCGATGAAATATTAGCCAGACACAGCTTCAAGAATATTATTCAGATAAGCCAGTTTGTAGAAACTTTTTTGCATGCAAACACTCCCAGACAATAACCTATATAAATGATATTTGAAACTTCTGAGGGACGCTTTTGTTGATAAATTCTCTATTTTTTCTAGAATATGCAATAAACCACCTTTAAACTTAACCACTTTCATGACACAAATAGCAAAAGGACACCACGACAAATCGTCTCTTTCGAACTCATGACAATTTTATAAATATTTCCGAATTTGGTTTGGGGACATTACTGTTCTAGCTGAAACCGGAGTCTGCAGACTGTTTTATAAAAACTGATCGGATCGAACTTGATCGTATCGTGTATTCTTAAAACCTGATCGAATCGCACTTGATCCGATCGGAGATTTAAACAACCTGATCAGATCGAAATTGATCGGATCCGAGATTTCAAAATTCTGATCCGATCAAACTTGACGGATCGACGAGTTCAAAAACCTGATCGGATCAAAGTCGATCCGATCAAATATTTGTCGATCTATATCGGACAAAACATTTGACTTTTTTAAAGGTGGGTTAAAAATAGCGCGGCTAGGGTTAGAAACATTTCTGGGACGGCTGATATTTCGGAAAATTCGAGAAATACAAGGTTTACCAAATGTTTGGAAGATTATTCTGAAGTTTTTCGGAAAAACTCCGAATCAGCTGAAAGCCGATATAATAAATTTAAATTTATAGGCTCTACAGAATAACTCTTAAAGTTTTTATTAACTTTTATTAATTTTACGTTTTTTATAATTTTTATTACCGTAAACCTGGTCGGATACAGAAAAGTCAATATGATCCAATCAAGGTTGATCCAATTCTAGTAGGTTAAGCCGACCCCTGGGCTTAACTACGTTGACTTTTAAAGATTTTAAAACGGTAACAAGCTGAAAGCTTGTTAATTCTGCAAATTTGCGATACAGCAATCCAACAGCGATCAAACAGTGCATTTTTCTTGCGAAGAATATTATTTCATTTTTCAATGATAAATTTAGAATAATTATATATAAAACTTTTGGTTATTATTTTTCAAATTCCTCTAGTCAAGTTGTGTATTCAAAATTGGTTAATAGTTATTTATCCTAAATGTAGTTCGTTGAAAAAACTAAAATTTCAAATTTTCAAATATAAACACAACTTTTTTCAAAAATTATTTCTGCTTCTAATTTCAGTGCCAAGTGTCAATAAACAAAGTAACTGATGTTTTAACGATATCCCTTTATCACTTTTTGGTTAGAATGCGTAGCCACAACGTTAAAATCACACGTTGAAAGGAGTAGGGGCTACGCATTCTAGCCAAAAAGTGATAAAGGGATATTGGTCTGGAAAATTTTCCCTAAAATGGCATTATAACGATAAGAAAAGGTGAATTTTATCCTTAAATTCAAATATCTTCGACATAAACCAAATTAAATTTTTGTCTTTTTGTATGAATTTAACACTGAAAAAGATTGGCAAGAGAATTTTTAAGCAAGCATTGTCCGTATATTTTTAAACCAAAATTTATGATTGAAAGGACCTGGCTGAATAACCTAAAGAAGCCGGAGCATCTAACAAAAACTTTATTATTGGTTTCGGAATAATTTATGCTTTCATTACTAACAGAACTCATTGAAATTTTATTTTGATTAAATATTGAAGTACGTTTTTAGAACACGTCATTTAAGCAAAAATATCTTATTATTAATCTCACTTAATTCACCAAATTTAGTTTCTCGGACGTATATCACGGATCATAAATTTCATGTCTTGTTAATTTTATGGATTTTAGAACCCCCTTTGATGATCTCTTTTGAAGCATTATGTAAACATTTGTGAAATTATGTGAACGAGTGATAAGGTTAATAACCTGCTGCATAAGTCTATCAAATCAGAAGAACATTTTTGAGAAAAAATAAAAGTAAAAGACCTAATTTGAATCTTGATAAAATTTTTGCAGTGGTGACGATTTGGTTCTTACAACGTACGATTGCGGTCAATAATTTCCTTCAGAAATGCAAAGATTGAAATTCGGAGAAGAGTGCTATAAATAATTTCGGTGTAATTTTTACGTTGGAATTTGGCTGGACATTCTTTTTATACAACTTAAGTTCTGAAAACTGAGTGCACAATTCGGCTAGCAAATAAACTTTTTTTTGAAAACGGTTGAAAAGATATCTTATATCCCTTTATCACCTTTTGGTTAGAATGCGTAGCCAGAACGTTAAAATCACACGTTAAAAGGAGTAGTGGCTAGGCATTCTAACCAAAAGGTGATAAAGGGATATTATACATGGTTGAAAGCTGCTTTTCTGAATTTGAATATTCAGTTTGTATTCAAAAATCGTCATTTAAGTCTGCTTTTAAATAAATCGCTACAAAGCAAAAAAATATTCTATATCCGTTTAAACTTCTTAAACAAATATCCTGTAAATTTTTCATTTTTCCTCAAAAAATTATCATTTTCTTTTTATCAAAATTTGTGAGTCAAAACATTAAGAATAGCCACTTGAATTATTTTATACTTGGTGTCAACATATTGCCTAACCGCTCTTTGAAACATCATAAAAATTTGATTGTAATTGGTTCCGACCTTATTTGAAATATTTTGATAATTTTTTTAAAATCAAATTCATTAATTTTAATAATTTTTAATGAAATTTTCTCAAAAAAATAAATCATATTTTATTGCCGTGGTAAATAATATCGGCTTTCTAATTTTATTGATTGCAGAATCTCCTTTGATGACCCTTTTTCAAAGGGGTAGCAGCGATGTGGCAGATTGGTACATTTTTTCGAAGTGATTTATGGAAGAAAAATATGTGAAAATTTCATTTTTATATGTAATAAAAGTGTTCATTCTTGCAAACGTTTATATTTTTAATTTCTCAACACCTAAGTATTTGTGAAAATATCAAACACCACTCTTCATTATAACTCCATTTCCAACTTGACCCGATGTGACAATTTTTTTGAAGGCGATATTAATAAACTTTAATTGAGATTTAATTGAGATTTTTTTAAAAATATAAAATTTATATAAATTGCGTGCCAAATGGCACAAACCGGTGTCACAAGCAAGTGTGTTGTAAATTTCATCAGTAGTTTAGAAAAGATATCCGATTGACCCTTCCATTGGTTGAAATATGGAAATCAAATAAATACCAGAAAATAACAGAACTGATTCGGCCTCATTTTTCAAGAAAAATTCGAAAAAGCATTAATAAAATTTTTTTGACTTGATTTGCGAAAAATTTTTATAATATTAAAAAAAAATCGACAAAAAATGACAAATGAACATGTTATTATTTTTTAAACAGCAGTCAGAAAATATGTAAACGTGCATGAAAAAAGTTAAAGAGGCTATTTTTTGTTGTTATTCACAAATTTTAGAAAAAAACAAAAAAAAATTTTGGGTGAAAAATGCGTGAAATTTTAATAATGATTTGAATTTTTTTGAAAATTTTACGAATTCAAAAATAAAAGTTCGAACTCAAATATTTCCTTAAATAAATAAAAAAATATTTTAATGTGCTGATACACATTTATTCTGGTTTAGCTAACGATAATAAGCACAAAAAAATAAACCAACTAATTATTTTCGTTAGTTAAATTGACGCCAGTCTGCAACATCGCTGCTTTTAATAATCATCCAACTTATTAGACAATAGAAGTTACTGCACATAAATTTTACAGCGAGAACCTTAATTTATAGTTCTTGCACATATTTAAAACGAAGGAAGTCGATTGTCATCGCAGTCATGCTAGGCAACTTAGAGCAGGATCTCAAACACAGTTTTTGCTTCCTGCAAAAATGCAGAACAAGTGACCTTACCCAAGTTTGGGGCATATTTAACTCGCTTTTGGTACCGAAACCAACCGTCCGAACAAAAACTTTGAAGCACCTTTATTCATTTTTAATTTTCCTTGTCAAATTTTTCTCCAATTCGTCCAAAGCATAATCAGGATCAGCAATTCGCCTTACCTTTTTGTTTGTAATCTACCATTGATATGAAAAATTTTATCAAATTGGCGAATGGGAAGGGCGCTCAGAAAAACATGTGACGCTGAGCGACGTTAAGGGTCTTAAACCTTTCACAGGTGGTGAAACCTTATCGGCGTAAAAATCGTGAGCACTTTTGAAATGACTCGTATGGTAAATATTTGGATAAAGGGCCTCGGTTTACAGATCGTGACTATTTGAAGGATACAAACAGCGCTGGATATAAGCACCGAATCAAAATCTTAAAGATCGGAAGACATTGATTTCATTGGTCAAATTTGGGTGAATCAACCAATCAAATGCTCGGATTCCCGTTTTTATATATTCACGCTCTGCCGGTTCCGTACCCTATTCCGTATGAGAATATCATAGCCTATGGTCAGTAGCGACAGATTTATCTGCAAAACTAAACCCCTCAGTAATGATTTTTTTGGTTTTTGGGGTCATTTTTTTCAAAAAATTCTCCTTAAAATTTTGACAAGTCACCCATCATTCATCGTGAATAACCAAAAAGTCGATTCTGCGCCCGGTACTGACCCCAGTCAAGGGCCCTGGTCCAACTTCCATGGCTTTGAAACCCAATTATTGATGAATGTGGATCACAGACCCTCAGAAGACAGATCCTGAATATTTGAAAATGAGGAGTCTGATCATCCGATTGGTCTATTTGATTCGGTTCTAGTATCCCACGTTCTTTGTATCATTCCAATATAAAGGATCATTCTGTAATGTAAAAGGGTCCAAGCGAATAAAAAAATACCTCAGAAAACTAAGAAAATTTTGCTTTATTTATGGCCTTTATTTCAGCTAAACATCATCAGCTAGTACACCACACTCATATTATACAAACGTTGTGCGCGAAACATCTACTGGCAGAAAAAAAATATTAAGAAGTGTGTGAAAAAAATACTCGATAAAACAGTTCTATTAGTCTGAAAATTTAACGTTAAAATCTGATATACCATTGCCATAATTTGAAAAAGAAAATTAAGACCGCCAGAATAAGCGTCATCTAGTGGTTAAATCGCCGTTATATATTAAATATTAGATGAATATATAACACATAGCACGGAGTCCGTGCCACGGACAGATAATTTTTCGAGATTTGTTTAAAATTAGATCTACAAACATAATCAAAATTGAAAAAAAATAAAAATTATTTGAAATATGTTGATCTTTATCACCAGAAAGACACTGTTAATTAACTTAACCCTGTTAATCGCTTTAATTTAAGTCCCCTGCTGTGATACGATATTATATAAGTCAACCAGTGAAACGTTTTATCGCCATTAGATTTTCTCAGATAGAAACTTATCTTTATCTTATCCGGATTAACTGGTGATAGAAATCTTTTTAGATGAATATCCTGCTGAGTTGACACTTATTCATTGTCAGTGCAAATTGAGTCAAGGGTAAAATGTTGAAAATATGGATTGTCAAGAGCTGAAATTGACATAATGTAACATTATTAATATTAAAATTTATAATGATGAGCATTAAAATCTTAGCTGGTTAAATGTTAAAAATTAATTTTCAAGAGCTGAAATTGACAGTATTTAACATTATAATGTAACATTATCAATTTCATAATTTATAATTATTAATTATGACCATTTTTCGTCTAACAATGGTGAAATCTGACAGGAAATTTTATCAAGGGAAATCTAAGTGATACTGTATCGCCCAAACGGTGTTGGTTAATTTTATATTCGAATTTTTTGATAATAGCCATTTGGTAGATTTATCTTTAGTCTACAAAATGTTTTTATCAGAATTGTTTTTGACTCATGTGAGCATCATCATGCGAAGAGTTCTAGAACACCAAATGAATTTTTCAAAATAAATCTTCACCTAGAGCTCTCATGCGATTAAGCTGAAACTTCGCATGGAAAACGATAATAAAATTGCTCGTGATTAAGGGGAAGCACATTTTTGAATTTTCGTCTCAAAAATTCATCGAACTGCCAATAACCGCCAAATTTTTAGGTTTTCACTAATTAAATCGGATCACCTACTAGGATTAACGTTATAATGCAGTATAAATTTTACAGTAAAATAAAATAGATGTTCTGGTAATTTTTAAGGGAGCAGATTCTTAAAATTTTCAGTTGAACTCTTGAAAATCGGCTTTTCGGTAACCGGAAGTGAAAATTCAGAAACAAATGTTGTGCAATCAAATTTAGAATCAAATTTAAATGAAGACGAGATGATGACGGGAAGAATTTGATATTTTTTGATATTTTAAGTTTTTCAGGTCAAAGTTTGGTTTTATCTTTTTTTAAGAAAACTACTTTATATTGTCATTAGCGTTTTAATAATATTCAAAATTATCTCATTATAATCTTGAAAAACGTCGATCAATACTTATTATGCAAGAACATGATTCATCTAAATAAATGCGGTGAATTTAGACGTCCAAAAATAACCTTTATTGTCAAACACTTCTCAAAAAAAATTGTTATTGAACAACGCTAGAAAATGTTCGAGAAAATTCATCATCACATGTATTTCGAAAAGATAAATCATTTATTCATACGTTTATAAAATATTTTGCATTTTTTGCAGAAGATGATAATGATAACATTCGTGCATAGTTTTGTCGATTGATGGACCAATAAGGTACGAACCAGTTTCTAACTTGGCATTTGGTTCAGTATAGGCAATTCAGTTAATTATTTTTTGTCAACATTTAAATATAAAACCTTTCTGACAATAAACTTGTCTAATAAAATAAATTATCTAAAATTTGCAAAGGAATATAGGGCTTGGTAAGTTTTTGATATTGGTTTTAAAAAAAATCTTGATGAAAAACTTTTATTGAAAAAATTGGAAATTTTTGGGTCTGCATTTCTCCATCAAATTAACCACAAGAAATAGAGTTGCGGCGTGTTGTAGCCGCAAAATTATGGTGCTATATGAATTTAATGGTAACGCAGAAGATATCATGTCTCAGCATGGAAAGCCCTAAAATTTCCATACAGACCATGTTTTTCCGTTCTCTTATTGTTTTTTAATTATTTGGATTAGATAGAAGATTTTCTTAAATAAAATTAAGTCATACATGTATACTAGAAAATATTAAAAGGGGATGATTTCATAATATCCGCTATATCAAATCGTAGTTTCGAAATTTAAGCCTAATCCAGGTCTCAAGCGATTTAAACAAATTGCCCGAACTGTTTAAGTTATACGGTAGTACCGTAACGGTAAAACTTTTTAATTATGTTTATAAAAAAACAACGTTTGCTTCTGCATTTTCACGCTGAGGCTTACTTTCAATTATTAATATTAATATAAATAATTGTTAAAGCATTTGGTATCGTTGACGCACGTTACCGTTTTTGAATTTGGCATCATCTGGCTTTTAAATAATTTTATAAACAATTTTGTTTATAAAAAAAGTAACGTTTCTGTTCGCCATTTTAAAGCTCAACTTAACTTTCAAGAGTAAATATTAATAATTAATAATTATTTGTTTTACGCATTTCGCGTCATCGGACTATTTAATATCAATACATATAATTCTTTGTAACATAATTTTGTATATAAACATGCAACGTTTCGCTTCTGCATTTTCAAACTGAAGTTAACTATCAAGTGTTAATAGTAATTGTTTGATTACGTAAATATGGCGTTAAGAGTGACTTGGGATAAATGAATAATATCCCCTATTTACACTATTGTTAATATCCCGCCGTGATCAGGAAACGTAGTGTATTTTTGAGTAGAAGGGCGGGGATAATAACAAAAGTGTGAATAGGGGATATTCATCGAAACAAATTTTCCGTTTTTTGAATTTTTCAATCCCGCTAATTATCAATTTTCATACTCTCAAATCGTCTGTTTTTTCGTGCCTTGTTAGTTTTGCAGAGCCGCGTTGTTCAATTTACAATTTAAAAAAAATTGATTGAAATAAAACAGTATTAGCAACTGAAACAGAATAATTTTTCAGAATAAATACCATAGTAAAATAAATTTCGATTTTATCGAGCGATATATCTCGGGCAGTTATTCGCATCCGGAAGTTGTATGGGCTAAATAAACGCGAGTTGAAACTCAAAATAACCATCGTAAAACGATTTTAACCGAAATCAATAAATTTTAATTCATATTACAAATTGTAAAATGAACAAATGCATGTTTAATTTATTCCTATTTTGCTTTACTAATGGTTTGTTTGTACATCATGAAATTTCCGAATTAATCAGTTCGACAACAACAGAATTATCCGAATAAATCCGGAATAATAAATAATCGTTAAAATAAGACGATCGAAAAGCGAAAAAAAACAGAGTTCGGCACAATCAAATATAATGAAATTTTTAGGGCACATGCATTCGATTGTTTTATGACAGTATTTGGCACAGTTGAGAACAAATGAATAGGATGAAAGAGAAAGTCTCATTGATAAACAGCTCAATTATTTATCGTGGTTCAAAATGAAGAACATTGAATTCTTCAAATTAATAGTTCGAACAGTTCTTGACAAAAATACATTATGTACAGTTCATTATATGATTCATATTATATAAAATCCATTCATGCAGGCCGACGATTTAATTGCTAAATAATGTGATTACAGTCGATGTTTCTACGTATTTTTTCTACAACTTATCGCAATTTTGAAAAATTATTCATCATCAGTATTGATTATCAAGATCTTAAGGTTAACTCAGATATTATTATTTCTCAAATGCCCTTATAGCATGAGATTGATTAAGGGGGAAGCAGCGATGTGGCAGATTGGTACATTTTTTCGGAGGGGAATAGGGTAAGGAATAGGGTGAGGAATAATCCATTCTGTTACAAAATATAAGTTAAAATTTTTAATCTTTTTAAATGTTGATTGAGTTCGTCAAGTTAACTTGTCATACATCATGACAAATATCCGCTTTCGCCGAATTACAAGCAGCACATACTGTATGTGACATTAAAATGGACCTTCTGACATAATATCCCTTACGAGGAAGGTTAATATTATTTAAATTGGTACTTTGAGTAGTACTAAAAATAAGAAAATATCTACCTACCTCGTAATGGAATATTCCTTAATCACACTTTGGTTAGAATGCGTAGCCACAACGTTAAAATCACACTTTGAAATGAGTAGTGGCTACGCATTCTACTCAAAGTGTGATAAAGGGATATATGACCATTTCCAAATTTATCGATTGGCCTATCTAGTATGAATAAATTCTGCGAATTTCTTACTCAAAATTGATAATCTGAGCGTGAATACATTCTTATTTTTCGGTAGATTACTCGAATCAATGATAAACTCAGCTGCAGATTGTAAACGGAAAATTCACCTGGAAGAACACGTTTGAAATGGCTTGCAGCCTTTTTAGCGATTTACGAAAAATATTTTGTGAACACTTATATATTAACTTGAAAATAATGGGGTTAAATAAGTTTTTACTTTTGAAACAAATTTAGATTAAATTTATTCTTCGTGAATTTTAAAATTAAACATGCTGCTCAGATCACGTTATTGAAAATTTATGAATATATTGTTAATTTGCATGCATATGCCCTATTCACACTTTTGTAAATATCCCGGCCCTACTACTTAAAACACACTACGTTTCCTAATCAGGGCCGAGATATCAAAAAAAGTGTAAATAAGGGATATATTAAAATATTCTAATCTATTTTAAAGTCTATAAAATTATAATAAATGTATACATTACCCGATGTTTTTGGACATTTTACATAGAAAAATATCTCTCCTCCCAGGTAAAATTATAAAATTCGCTCAATTGTTTTGCAAAAGGTTACCTGAAAAAAAGCAAGTCAAGGATAGGCTATCCAGGAAAGCCCTTTTTTCAATTTAGTTTTTTCAATTTCCTTGAATATTGACGCTTTAAATTTTTGGTTATTTCAAAAAATGTAAATTTTTTTTTAACTAATACATAGAAATAAAAAACACTTTTCAATTTTGAGCAGTAGCAGACAATTTTGAAAAAATTCGTACTAAAATGCATATTTTTTCAAGGACTAAAATCAACCTATCATTAAAAAATGTATAGGAAAAACAAAGATTCACCATTCAAACCTTGTTCTACATGCTAAGATTAAAACGCGGCTAGAATATTTTATACTTTCAGTTTTCAAGTTTTTTAATAAATCAGACATTTTTGTGATTCAGGAGTTAAACAAGTGCAATGAGAAATGTAGGATCTGCTGCATACTCTGGATGTTTTGGAGGATCTTAAATTATAAATTAATACTGATGATAAATTTCACAGTGAGTAATGCGAAATTTTCATTTTCATCCTTTTTTTTAACGGTCCGATTTTCATTCAGGGGTCGCTTGAAACCTTAAACGACATTTCATATAGAAGAATTTTAATTTTTAGTTTTAATAAATATAGTGAGAAAAACAAGGTAAACCATATCACGTGATACACTGTCACAGTTGTCGTTGTAAATTATATTTCTGTCGTCAACGATGCAAAAGTATCTGGCATACGTCATAGTTCTTCCGCTTTGATTTATATCTAATAAATCAATAGTAATTAAAAAAATCGAAAATTTTGATGGAAAAATCATGATTTTTGATAAAAATTGTTCTTCCGTATAAAAGCAGATTATGACGTTACTCTTATCTTTGGGTAAATATGGTAATGAAATACAACTGTGGACAAATTTTCATGGCTTTAATTTATTTTCATAATATTTATTTTTTTTTGGGATACTTGAAGTTTAAAGTTTTAAAATTTAACTTCCGAAATAAAAATCTGCCTCGAGATACCAAAATTTTTTACTTTAACTGTTATGCATGCAAAAAACACTTTTCTAAAAACTGGCCATTCTCACATTTGTATTTCATGTCTAGTTCGGAATTAATTTCTGCGGAAGTGAAACCTGACGAAAAATCTTTATGAATCAACTCCCCGTGATACTTGAACAAAACAATCAAAACAAAAATTATTTTTTGGAACCAAACTAAAATTATTTATACTGTGTTTAAAAGTTAAAATTGTACGATCCCGTTTTTGCATTTTTTGAATAATTTCAGGTATGCTCAAGCCACTATTGCGGCTAGCCGCGGCTCTGGGGTTTGTCACAACAGTTAAATAACTATAACAAATATGTAAATAACAGTCAGAAACCGAGGATGATTCCTGAATATAAATATACAATATATAGTAATTATAATTGGTGCGCACCTAAGGCACTCGAAACAAAATGTATCCTGATATTTAAGTTCATTTATTTGATAATTATGGATAAACCGAACCTCAAAAATAAAAATTAAATTTAATTAAAGACTTTATAGATAATTAAATAATAGATAAATATATCAGAAAAATAAAATTATCGCAAACCTTCTTTATGTCTGAGCATGAAAGCATTAACATGTTCTCTATAATTTTCCATACTGTCCCAGAACGAGAAAAGCCATTTCACATTTTCGTCTTATAATCAGAAGCTAGCTCAATCTTTAAGAGGGTTGAAATATAACGTATATAATAAACGACTTGTTTCAATTGTCTTGAGTTATATCGATAACGGGGCTCCTGGTCATTTTTAAGTATATTTAATTTTTGAAGTTTGACTTACGTTTCTCTCAGATCCATGAAAAAGGTCGTTCTAAGATTAAGGGGTCTACAGTAGACCGTCTACTGGATAAAACTTACCATTTAAATTACCATCGTCACGGAATAGTGACAAACGACCAGGAGTCCCACAAAAAATTAAAAATTGATAACCAGGAACCCTCAAAATAGAAAAAATATCAATAAATGACCAAGAGCCCCTCAAATAGAAAATTCAGTTCAAAATTATCGGGAGCCTCTCAAACAAAAAAATGATAAGTATTATCCAGGAGACCCCCAAATTTTTAAACGATCTCTTTCATGGATCTGAGAGAAACGAAGGTAACAATTAAAAAATAAAATCTAGTAAAAATTGCCAGGAGCCCCCCGTTATCGATATATTATAAAGCCGATTAATTAATTTGGACCCAAACTTTAAACATCCTTTCTCGTTGGCTGTAAAATTGATAACCTCAGAATTATACAAATTTAAAAATTTTTCTTCTGAATCTGGTTTGATTATATATTTAACTGTTACTCGCAATTGACCCTTCCAATCACTGTTGAACACAAAATTCATGAATTCGGGTGCGGATATCATCTCGGAAGCCATTCTAGAAATAAATCATAATTTAAAAGGTGAATAACCGGGTCCTAGCTCACAATATTAAATTGGTCGTATTAACCGACACAAACATGAAATTTTCAAGATTATTCTCAAAATGTTTTTTTTCTAAAAATATTTGTGACAACATGTTGATCAGCATTCTTTTTATTCTCATTTGTCAGCAAAAAGTAATTTAATTGCGATTTGAAATTTTTTATCACCTTTTTCTCGAAATTATGAAAATTTTAAAAATTTAAATTGTCATTTCTGAACAATCAAAAGACAAGGATGAAACTTGTTGACCTTGGGGACCATATCTCCTTAGGAAGTAGATTGTTAAATTATGGTTTGGTCTAGTACATTATGTACGTTAAGTAGTACCAATGTATTAGACCAAACCAGAATTTAACAATCTACTTCCTAAGGGGATATTCTTCAGGGTCTCGTTTGTATAACTTTCAAGTTTCGACCATGAAAATTAAGAGAGTTAATGGATTTTTCGTAAGAACCTTGAAATAAGGGCTAAAAAAACGATTTTGCAGCGATGCCTTTTTTTTTGTATATGAACCGGACCTTGAGGCACTGGGTATTTTTTTAGCAGTTGAAATCAAGTTTAAATTTAAATATGTCTTCAAAACTTAGGAAGTTGATGGATTTAAAAAATAAAATCTCATCGCTTTTGAAAGGGCGTTTCTGATTGATCAGACAATAAGGCTGTACGCTATATTTTTAGAGCAAGATTTTAGTTAAATATTTGAAATTTGATTCTCGTACGTCTTCAAATAAACCCTGAAAACCCTGTTTTTGGCCCGTAAATGCGATCAGTACTCCGGTAACTACAAGGTCATTTCAAAACAAAGGAATCAACTACCTATATTTCATAAAGAGCTAATACAATTGACTTTTATTTATTGAAACTCAACTCGGACCAAACCTCATTCAAAGTGTGTAAGGGGGGTATCAATTCTATCATATTGATAACCGACCCACAGAGTACACATTTTAAATATTTGAAGGATACAAACAACCCAAGATATGTTTACCCAATCAAAACCCTTGATCGCGGAATAAGCCGATTTCATTGGTCAGATTAAACCCATTAAATGCCCAAATCGGGGATCATCCTTTTTACAACTCTGACGTTCATCTAACAGAAAAAGACATTTGAACTTTTTGTTTAATTCAACGTGATAAACGTATCCATCAGACTATTAATTTACCGATATTTAACTTTTTTAAATTTTTGTGATGCCAATTTGGCAAAACATTGCCAAATCGTTTGATAGATTCCATTTTTTGGACAAAAACTACACTTGTATTCTTTTTTTCGACTACTACAAGTACTTAGCCAGTTTCTCTGTGACCGTGGATTTCTCGCTGGTTCACTTACAAATTTTCTTTTCTTTCACATTGTTCCACAATTTTTTCAGTGTGAAAAACCTTGAGAAGAACTATAAAAAACAAAAATATCATTTTTATTATAAGAGAAAATTCTTCTAATAATTGCTATTGAGATTAAATTTCTGTTTTTCAAATTTACTTAATGACTAAGATGAAATAGCTTTAGGGAGTGCCATGAGACTGCAGAATGACACTCGTTTTTTTGTTCTGGGCATAGATTTTTAATTTAAAAAAATAATTGTTAAAGATTTAAAATTTAAATTTCAAATATAATTAATTTCCAAGTTTTTCGAATTTTCTGAAATCAAATTTGAATTTTGCAATTTTTGAAAGGATATGTCAAGCAGTTTAAACATACCGTTTTCCCAGATGAAACTGAAAAACAAAGATTCAGAATAACAAATCATTTCAGGTGAGTTTAAAAGAAATATTCGAAGTCCGAAATATTCAGACACTGAGTCGCGTGGGTCAATTGTGGCCTTCTTCACATTTATATTCATACAAACTTTTGATAAAACTAACAAACTTTCCAACAATTCTTATTTATTTATAGGAAAACAACAGAAAAGACGCCTTTATTCAATGAAAAAGCCACAGACGTTCTATTCATTAGTAAGAATAGAATTTTCGATAAAATCACTTATAGCCAAAAAAACAATATAACAAAATTGAATGTAAGCAAATTTAATTCCCGCATTAATCCGATTTCGGAATTTGTATTTTCAAGTTTCATTGATCTTCACAAAAAGTCACTAATAGCATAAAATGACGAATGTATTACGGTTGCCCATAATTCCCATAAATTGTGGTAACGAAGCAAACATATTTAAAAATTACTGACGACCCATGGTAAAATGCTGAACTCTTTTTTAGCTTCAGAGAAAGTATTTGTCAAGTGAGTTAGTGTTACTACAAAATGAGAAATTCGTTTTTGAAATTCAGCAAAAAATATACATGAAAATTGTGAAGTTTGGAATCCATATTTTTATATACAGTATGGGCTTTTTTCTCTCGAGGACCCCTCAGTCGCTGNCAGCGACTGAGGGGTCCTCGAGAGAAAAAAGCCCATACTGTATATTTGACATCATCGCCTATGTACATGAAATATACATAAAACTTGTGATTTTCGAATCCATATTTTTATATATTCGACATCAAATTGAGAAGACACAATTATTTTCAGAAATTTAATAAATATTTGATGTATCAACTTCATTAGTCAATAAGTCAACAATCACCAATCCTCGAATATGGGTCAACGCATATTATTACTTTTGTTTCAATCAAGTTACGTCGCCTAAATGAGGATGGCTTGATTCCTCTTTGCTTTTCAAACCAACGAAGCTATATTAAGGGGGTAGCAGCGATGTGGCAGACATGTTTTTTTTCTAAAAAATATTTGTGACAACACGTGATCAGCCCTTCTTTTTATTCTCATTGTCAGCAAAAGTAACTTAATTTGCGAATTTGAATTTTTATCCACCTTTTTCTCGAATTATGACAAATTTAAAAATTTACAATTGTCATTTCTGTAACCAATAATAAGACACCGGAGAAACTGCTTATAAAGCCGATTAATTAATTTGGACCCAAACTTTAAACATCCTTTCTCGTTGGCTGCAAAATTGATAACCTCAGAATTATACAAATTTAAAAATTTTTCTTCTGAGTCTGGTTTGATTATATATTTAACTGTTATCCGCAATTGACCCTTCCAATCACTGTTGGTCACAAAATTCATAAATTCGGGTGCGGATATCATCTCGGAAGCCATTCTAGAAATAAATCATAATTAAGAAGGTGAATAACCGTGTCCTAGCTCACAATATTAAACTGGTCGTATCAACCGACACAAACATAAATTTTCAAGATTATTCTCAAATTTCGAAGTTAGTAAACTAGATAACTGCGAGAGAAAATAGAGATTCACTCACCTTGTATTTTTTGAAAAACCATTCATTTTTTACAATGACATATAAGTTACAAATTAAGATGTGAAACTTTAGCTATTGAAAGCTGGTCTCAAGTTTGAAATATGATATCTTGATCGCTTACAAAACAATTATTCATATCGCCGCGCGTCGAAATATATGCAGTAAAATGTGAGAAATATTGCTTATCAGCTGAAAACTAAAAATCAGTACCACCTTATGTTCTTTATTTGATCAATTTGTTTTTGTCGGCTCTATTTGGGTTGAATAGCCGTTCAATTCTTTCGAAAAATTATTTTTTGAAAATTATTTTTTTCATTTTTTTGAGTTTCATAAAAATCACTTGTGAAAAAATTATTCTTCGTATAGAGACTGCATATAAAATAAACTTATATTCAAAGAATCCTTAAATACTTTCCTAAAAACTTGTTCCCTCAGAATTTCGATATTATGTATCGTTTTCACACAATTAATTTTTTAAGAAATTTTGACAAAAATTCTAAAAAAAAAGAAAAAAATAACTTTCGAACGGCTCATCGTATAAAATTTTCAATAATATTTTTGGAAAAAAAATTGCAAACTCTATGACATATTTGAATTGAAGGTCTGTGACAATGTTATTTCTGCGCCGTTTTGGCTCCCGAAATTTATTTTTTGCCTTTAGATAGTCAAATGGTGTGAGGGGTTAATGGATTTTTCGCAAGACCCTTGAAATAAGGGCTAAAAAACTTATTTTTCAGCGATGCATGATTTTTTTGTAGATGAACCGGACCTTGAGGCTCTGGATATTTCTTAAGCAGTTGACATCAAGTTTATATTTAAAATATGTCTTCAAAACTAAGGTTATTTTTTTAAGGGTAACCCACTCTAGTCATGACGCTTACGGGAAAACCATAGGTGATATAAAGAAACGGTTTTTCGCTTTCAACTGCCAACTTAATGGAGGATCTTTTTCTTTTCTATTGGATTACCGGTTCATCGGTAACCGGAGATCTTTTATATAAGCATTTTCAGTATAAATTTTGAAAAAAAATTGAATGTCGTTTATTTCTTCCAGGAATTCATCAAAAATATAGTCCAAGCAGTTAATGTGTAGATAATCGTGATATAACAACGAAAAAACATAGAAATTGAGCTTCCCGGCTGAATTTGGGCCCACCGAGATTCGAAACTACCAAAAAATTAGATTCTGGTTTATATCCGTTGAACCGGATGTCAAATCAACCCTGACGTTCACCTAACAGAAAAAGACACTTGAACTTTTTGTTTTATTCAACGTGATAAACGTATCCATCAGAGACTATTAATTTACCCATATTTAACTTTTTGTAATTTTTGTGATGCCAGTTTGGCAAACCATTGCCAAATCGTTCAAAAGATTCCATTTTTGGACAAAAACTACACTTATATTCTTTTTTTTCACTACTACCAGTACTTAGCCAGTTTCTCTGTGACCGTGGATTTCTCGCTGGTTCACTTACAAATTTTCCTTTCTTTCACATTGTTCCACAATTTTTTCAGTGTGAAAAACATTGAGAAGAACTATAAAAAACAAAAATTTCATTTTTATTACAAGAGAAAATTCTTCTAATAATTGCTATTGAGATTAAATTTCTGTTTTTCAAATTTACTTAATGACTAAGATGAAATAGCTTTAGGGGGTGCCATAAGACCGCAGAATGACACTCGTTATTTTTTCTGGGCATAGATTTTAAATTTAAAAAAATGATTGTTAAAGATTAAAAATTTAAATTTCAAATACAATTAATTTCCAAGTTTTTAGAATTTTCGATCCTTCTGAAATCAAATTTGAATTTTGCAATTTTTGAAAAAAAAAATGTCGAGCAGTTAAATCATAACGTTTTACGAGATGAAACTGAAAAAAAACAGTCAGGATAACAACGGTATACCGCGGTATCGGTTGTCGATGAAATTTAAATGTTTCCGAATCAGTTTTTTGAAGAATCATATTATTTCCTATTCTTTTTTGATATTTTAGCGATTTTTTATATTACAGCTTGTTAATTTTTGAAATGCTTATAACGAATATATCAATTGAAATCAATCAGTACAATTAATGCTTATTTATTTTATTTGATTATTTCGTCGTGATTTTTTCGGTATCTCTTCGTTTCTGTTTGGTTCCTGTATATATTACCGGATTGGATGGTCACATGCAGTTTTTAACTTAACCCGATTTTTTTCTTATTCTTGAAAAAAAGTATTTACATGTAGAAAAAATTTTGTCGAATTATATTCAACTAACAAGAGATGAAAAAATAAATCTTTAATACTTTTCTATTTAAGATCATAAAGTTTAATTTTACGAATTATTCGTCAAGTAAAATTAATTATTGATTTCAATAAAAAACGTTTTTGTGTCTAAACCGGAACATATCAGCGATTGAATATTGTGCTTGATTTGCGCTATTTCCTAAATTTGGATTGAGGTTCTATGAAAGTATAGTCTTATACAGTATATATCGTCAAAATTCACATTTAACTTAGTCAATTTTAACAGAGTCGAAAACAAAAATTACCCTGGGCAATTCAACTTAAAAATTTAAATTTCAGATCTTGTATAGCCTACAGTATAGGGTATACAGTAAACCGTATACTGTAGGATATTATAGCCTTTTATATTTCTTGTATAGCCTGGGTTGAATTGCCCAGGGTAATTTTTGTTTTCGACTCTGTTAAATTTGACTAAGTTAAAAGTCAAGTTTGATGATATATTCGAGCAATACAACTCGAGCTGTATAATTAAGTTTTCGAGAAGTTTTCTGCAGAATTTCTAGAATTTCAAACAAATATCTATGGAGTGATGGAATCAATGTGAAAATTTATTACATTCTTTTATTTCAAACTAAATACTTAGTTATAGTTTTAGCTCGGCTAGCCTTAACATATATGCAAAATAATTGTTAGTATTTTTTCTAAATAGGAAGTCTTTGCCTCATACAAAACACAAGGTCCGAGAGATTTCAATGAGAGAAGCGTTTGTGAAGGCGGTTCACATTTTAGGTGAGTTTCAAAGAAATATATGAAAGCCGAGATATTCAGACAATGAGTCGCGTGGGTCAGTTGTGGCCTTCTTCACATTTAAATTCATACAAACCTCTGATAAAACTAACAAACTTTCCAATAATTCTTATTTATTTATAGTAAAACAAAAAAATGACTGCTTAATTCAATCAAAAGGCCACAGACGTTCTATTCATTAGTAAGAATAGAATTTTCGATAAATTCACTAATAGCCAAAAAACGGTGTTACAAAATTGAATGTAAGCAAATGAAATTCCCGCATTAATCCGATTTCGGAATTTGTATTTTCAAGTTTCATTGATCTTAACAAAAAGTCACTAATAGCATAAAGTGATGAATGTATTACGGTTGCCCATAATTCCCATAAATTGTGGTAACGAAGCAAACATATTTAAAAATTACTGACGACCCGTGGTTAAATGCTGAACTTTTTTTCAGCTTCAAAGAAAGTATTTGTCAAGTGAGCTTGTTTTACTACAAAGTGAGAAATTCGTTTCTGAAATTTAGCAAAAAATATACATGAAAATTGTGCATTTTAAAATCAATATTTTTATATATTCGACATCAAATTGAGAGGTCACAATTATTTTAAGAAATTAAATAAATATTTGATGTATCAATTTCATTAGTTAATAAGTAAACGAGCACCAATCCTCGAATATTGGTCAACGAATAGTGGAAAAAAAAGTTTCCAATCAAAAGTTTGAATGTTTCAATTTTGTAATTTCTGCTTTTTGGTTAATTTTAAGTTAAGTTTTTATCCCAGACTTTGAAACTTGTGAAAAGGTCAAATAATTAAGAAATTGTCGTCTGTTTTCAATTTAAACTTCTTCAATTTTACAACAAAATTAATGAAAAATCTTTTAATCATAATTAACCAGAATTGGAATGAGAACGTTTGAAATCTTAAAAATATGTTCAACGTTTGAACTTTTTTTTCATTTTTTCAGATTATTATAGGCTTTTCACTTATTACAGGATTTCTTTGGATAAATTGAAGCATTAAAAATAAGTTGTTATACATTTTCTGCCAACTGATTTACTTAAAATTATGGTTTTTGAACTCTAAATAATAGATCGTGATTTACAGCAAAAACAACCTTGAAAAATATGACCTACTTGTAGTCGACTTCTTTTAACGTTTAAAGGGGTGCCATAAACGAAGCAGACTGGAGTCGTTATAACTTACGAAAATAATAAGTCAGTATTCTTTTAAATGCTTATTATAGTTTGCTGAACCGATATTAATATAATTCAGCTTGATAAAATTATTTTTATTCATTTAAGGAAAGATTTGAGTTCGAGTTTTCATTTTTGAAATCGTAAAAATTTCCAAAAAATTCAAACTATTATGAAAATTTTCCACATTTTTTGTCCAAAATTTTTTTTGTTTTGTCTATTTAAATCTGTTGGTAAAAACCGAAAAAAAAGCCACTTTAACTTTTATGAAAAACGCCTACATATTTTCTGACAGCCGTTGGAAAAATCATAAAATCTTTATTTTTCATCTTTAGTCGAATTTTTTGGAAATATTATGAAAATTTTTCGCTAATCATGTCCAGAATTTTTAATTTGTGGTTTTTCGAATTTCTAATAAAAAATGAGGTGGAATCATTTATTTAATTTTTTGTATCTATTAAATCTTCGTATGTCAACTAATGAGTTGGTCGCGCGATTATCATTTCTAAACATGGATGAAATTTTTAACACTCGGCTGTACACTCGATAAGTGCCATTCGGCACTGAATTTTGAAAAATTGTATGGTGGTGAAAAATTCCCAATAAAATTGAAGGTGTTATAGGCGTCATTTTTTGTGATAGTCAGAAAATTTTTTAATATCAAAACGCAATTGAAGGTCAATTTTTATCTCAAAAAAGGTTGTGTTTCTTTACTTTTTGGCATTTTTGACCATTTTTCATGGAAAAAAAACTTTGATATCAAAGAAATTTTTTAATGTGCAAAAATAAAACAAGACTTTTCAGCGCATAACACCCGAAAATGTCTGAAGTTTGTTAATATCGTCTTCGAAATAAATTCTGTAGTCGGGTTTAGTTGGAAATGGATGTACCGTGAAAAGTGTTTTTTTATATTTTCCCAGATAATTAGTTATGTTAAGAATTTAAAAATATAAACTTTCGCAAGAATGAACACTTTAATTGAAGAAAAATAATAAAAAAATTAATTTTCACTTTCTTTCTTCTTTCATATATCGCTTTGAAAAAATGTACCAATCTGAGGACTTATGGCAACCCCTTTAACTTTAATTAAATACTTTGAATACGCTTCATTTATTTTGCAGATCCAGACATATTCATAGCACACAATGTAATTGATTTAATTCCATTTCATAGTCTGTTTATTGTAATGTTTTCTAGTGAATTGTAGTTAACTGAATATTACCATTTAGTTGGAAAACTTTATGTAGTTGAAAATAACATTTCAACTGAAAAAATTATTTTATACATAAACTGTTGGGTTAATGAGGGGTTAATGAGGCCTAATCAATTGTTGTCTTCTTTCAAATATCTATAATAAACTTCGATATATTATACAAATCTTTATTTTATACAAGTCTTATACAATCTTTGTAGTATTTGATAATAAACAAAGAAACAAGTTATCTACGGTTGCCTATTTACTATTTTATACAAATTTTATAATTTTTGTCGGAAGGTGCATTTCTAATAAAAATATTCTTCAGAACTTCGCTGCCCGACAAAGACTGTACCGGATCAAGCTTCAATAACTTCAGTTTGTTAATTCAATTTGACCTAGGAATTAAAAATGTGGCATTTACTCCCGTGGCAAAAGCGTGGTAAATGAGATCACGCAAACAGAAGATGCACTTACATTATTATGCGATATCCCTTTAACACATTTTGATTAATCTAGGATGTGCGGGCCGAAGGAGCCAATCCTAACACTCCTGATGCCTCTTTTGCCTCTTGCCGCTTTTCAGCCCGCACATCCTAGATTAATCAAAAGGTGGTAAAGGGATATTTTGTGCGTCTGAAAATCGATTCTAAGAAATAATAGTATTTTCTAGATTTCGTTTTAGATGAAATGAAATCGAAGTTCACCTCAAAATATATTAAGTTTGAAATTATGATATTATTTAAATTATATCTAAGATTATACTTGCATGACCCGTGGAACTTTAACGTTAAAAAACTGAAGAATTGTGCCATGTGATCGGGCAATACACATTGACTGTTGTGTATTGACCAATCAAATCACGCAATCGGTTAACCAGAAATGGCGAGATCGAAGATAGATCTTCATAATGTTTGTTTCAAAAATGTTCAGTCTGCATTTGTGTGACCGTACGAATTCTCTGAAATCTAACAAATCACTAACACCACCTCCTTAAAAATATCAAAATGTAAAATCCCCTTTTTGACTGATAATCACACATGTCTAGTAAAAATTCTCTACTTTTAATTCGAGTGAATTTTATTGCCCGGATACAATGATTGTAGTACATCGTCACATACTGTATGTGAGAGACCATTGGCCTCATTGCAAGCAGAAACGGTTTTATTATGTAACATTGTCAAAACTGTTTATTTTATTAAATAAACGGTATTGTCTTTATTCATTTTGGATGGAAAATCGACTACAAATTGCATTATGCTCTATACGGTATAGACTAAACCGTATAGACTTTACGTTTTTTATAATCATACATTTTAGATACAATATGATAAATTTTCTCATGCGACAGCTCAGTGCTGACAATTGACCCCCGTTTTATAACGTACTGATTTTGAAACGTGATTGAATAATTTTAATTAATAATCGAAATCTATTTTTAAACTTGACTTTTTACTGTTTGTTAATACCGTATGTGAAAACAATTAAACGTGAATCTTCATAGTTGATTAAGATAATAAATTAAAATCATTTTCAAATCAAGAATATATGGTTATAAACAAACTCATTAAGCATTTTAGTCGTTTTTCATGCAAAATGCTTAAACTTATTTGAGTGATTAAGATTATTAATTAAGGTACTGATTATACAAAACACACTAGTTCGTCAAATTCTATGTGGTTAAAACTCATTGATAACCCTTGGAGAAAGTATCAAGACAAGCATTTTGACTCAGTGGCCTGAAAAATTTTGTGATTAATTTCCTAATTTGTTTAATTAAAAATTTGATTCACTTAGAAAACAAATTTTTGATTTTTTCTTTATTAAATCAGTATTTCCATCAACAAAACTAGGTACAGCAGGGTGCGGCGTATAGTTATACGCGTATAGTCAGATTCCACGCAAAAACCTACGTAAGCCTCCGCAAAAACCTACGCATTTGAAAAATAAATTTATTCGTTCCTGGCGTGTGGCTTATAGTTATTGGCAAAAGATAGGGCTTTTTTTCAAACGTTCCTGGGCAAAAGATTGGCTTTTTTCACCAGATTTTCAGACCAAGATTATACTGTCGGCGCGACAATGAAAAATACGGTAAATTTTTTTTCGGTGTCGGTATTTCAACTAGTTTTAAATATGTATTCAAGTCTCGGAGACAATGTCGGCTAGCTTGAAAATGGCAAATAGTTATTTAGATAAAAATATATAGTTTTTCTGGTTTTCTGAGAGTGATCAACTGTGAGCAAAAGTTTATTTCATAATTTCCATTGTTTTCCCAACATTTGAACTATTTTCGGATTAATTTTTTTCGAATACATGTTTATTCAAAATTAACTTTATTTCATTTTTTTTTGATAAAATCAAATTTATACATCTTAGAAGATTTGTAACGAAAAATTAATTTTAAAATCACCAAAAATTCCTACTCTGACCATCCCTTAAGTCAATTACATGCATAAACGCTAGATACTGATAAAATTGACCAATCAGTAGTGGTCTTATTTTTTTTTCTTTGAAACCTTCTTTGAATTTATGTTTTTTCTAAATTAACTAATTTTATTTTTTCGATGAAATCAAATTTATACAAACACTTAAAATTCTAGTCTAGAATATATGTTAAGTAACCCTTAAATCACAAAAAATTCTTACTCTGACCATATTTTAACGCAATTTTAAACTCTAGATATTGTCGAAATTGACCAATCAGAGTACATTTTTCCAAAAGTACGCGTATAGTTAGAATTACGCGTATAGTTAGGAGTTTTTGGCGATAAACTTTCTAACTATACGCGCGTCGCGCCGCACCCTGCTGTAGTAATAAGTTCAAAAAGTCACCCATTATTATTTACCCCCATGATGAGGGCCTCATCTGCGAACGATTTCTAATAACCTGAACTTCGGTGTTTCTTAATTCAAATATCCGAATACTCTTAGCTCTGTTATAATCCGCTAAATATTGTAATGTACCTCTAGCTCTTTTTTAAAAACGGTGTTTTTTTCAAAACACATTGACGCAGGGCGAGGTTGAGAGCCTGTGTTAGTCTTATCATAAAAAACTGCAAAAATTAACGTAAAATTTTATCAATGATTAACTCGAAAATTTTCAAATAGAAGCTCGAATACAAAATATTTCCAGATTATTAATATCAAAATATAAAGCTTGTTCAATTTTAATACTTTTTGACATTGACCAGTGGAACACTCATGAATCCAGAGTATTATATTTCTAAAAATTCCTGAGAGACCACCCGGATCGATAGGGGCCCTCATCTGATTTAAAAAAAAATATGACCGAAAATTATAACTTGTTATACAAATAATTTGAAAAATTACGAAGTTATGACACGATTTGGTTAAAAATGATGTCGATGATTGTGGAAAATAATTAAAAAATTTTTTTAACATTATATCGATCATTATGCCTGGATAACTATAAAAACTTAAATTGAGAATGTTAAAGGCCTCGGTGGTCGTCGGAGAACAATTTCTCAACTTTTTCTTGCTTGAGTCTAGTACGCTTCGTGTCATGCGTCTGGAGTTGGGGGGGGGTGAAATCAACCAATAAAAGTGTAGTGCGAGGAGCGTACACTCAATACTCCACTCAAAATNCTAGATACTGTTTAAATTGACCAATCAGCAGTGGTCTTATTTTTTTTCTTTGAAACCTCCTTTGAATTTATGTTTTTTTAAAATTAACTTATTTCATTCTTTCGATGAAATACAATTTATACATAGACTTAAAATTCTAGTCTAGAATATATGTTAACCCTTGTGAGCACAGAGCCACAATTGTGGCTCCAGCATACCTAAAATCATCGAAAAAAGACAAAAAACTGGATCGAGGAATCTTTTGTTTCAAATACATTATAAAGAATTTAGATTCGGTTTCAAGAAAATAATTGAATTTTTTTAAGTAACCCTTAAATCACCAAAAATTCTTACTCTGACCATATTTTAACGCAATTTTAAACTCTAGATATTGTCCAAATTGACCAATCAGAGTACATTTTCCCAAAAGTACGCGTATAGTTAGAAAGTACGCGTATAGTTAGAATTACGCGTATAGTTAGGGTTTTTTGGCGATAAACTTTCTAACTATACGCCTCACCCTGCTGTAGTAATAACTTCAAAAAGTCACCCATTATTATTTACCCCCATGATGAGGGCCTCATCTGCGCACGATTTCTAATAACCTGAACTTCGGTGTTTCTGAATTCAAATATCCGAATACTCTTAGCTCTGTTATAAACCGCTAAATATTGTAATGTACCTCTAGCTCTTTTTTAAAAAACGGTGTTATTTTCAAAAACATTGACGCGGGGAGAGGTTAAGAGCCTGTGTTAGTCCTATCATAAAAAACTGCAAAAATTAACGTAAAATTTAATTAATGATTAATTCGAAAATTTTCAAATAGAAGCTAGGATACAAAATATTTCCAGATTAATAATATCAAAATATAAAGCTTGTTCAATTTTAACACTTTTTGACGTTGACCAGTGTAACACTAATGAATTCAGAGTATTATATTTCAAAAAATTCCTGAGAGACCACCTGGATCGATAGAGGCCCTCATCTGATTTGAAAAAACAAATTTCACCAAAAATTAAATAACTTGTTATACAATCAATTTGACAAATCACGAAGTTATGACACGATTTAGTTAAAAATGATGTCGATGATTGTGGAAAATAATTTAAAAATTTTTTTTAAACATTGTATGCCTTCATAAAGAATAGCTTTTCTATTTGCAAAATGCTCACTCATTGACTTTTATGGTCATGGTAAAACCACAAAGAAAATTCACTTTAAGGGAATCTGTACGTTGTACAAAAGTTAAGTAGCAAATGCTGAAGAATATATCCTGTACCGAATACAGTGAATCAAAATTGGCGCGATAATTCCCGCGAAACATTACAACTTAAACCTTTGAATTAAATTGTGAATTTTCCGTCAAAAATAATGAGGAATTTAAAAATAGAATGCAAATGCTGATAAGAGTTGCTTTTACAGATATAAGCATTTATATAAAATTTTATTGTGCTGTAAGTGGTATGAAATTTTTTCGATAAACATTGAAATAACAATTGAACAATTGCAAAAAACAGTATTTTTTTTAAACTCCATTAGATAAATAAATGTTATTTATCAACAGATTGATAAGTTTATTGATTGTTTATTACAATGTTAACAGGCGGCTAGCGGCGGCTGTATGGAAGAAAAAAATTTCAAATTTTTTTTCGATATTTTCTCTAAGTTTTTTTCTTAATTTGGTAGAAATACATATTACTAAAATGAACAACAATATAAACTTTACTAGATACATTTCTCATATTTTCAATGAAATTTATAGAAAAATCTAGTTTTTTTTACGTTTAAGGATTTTGATTGAAATATACTGCTTGTCCCCGAAAAGTTTTAAAATTATTTTTACATGAAACATCACAGTGATGTCATCACTCCAATATTCAATTTTAAGTAGGCCTGCCGGTATATACAAACAAAAAGCTGGTTCAAACATAGGTTGATGTCATATTTTTTGTATATCAAATATTCTCGGCAATGTTCTTGAAAAAAATTTGTCGAAAAAATACTAAGATTCCGAAAAAATGATATCTTATACAGTTTGAATTTAATTTTTTGTCGGTGTTTCACGCATCACTTGTTATTACACTACAAATCAACTTTTAATTACACTATAAATTGACTGATGCGTGATACACCGACAAAAAATAAAATTCATTCTGTAGTAGATTTGCAGATCATTCATGCATTATCATAAATACAAATTATTTGAGATCATTTTCACAAGAAAAAAAAATTTTGATCAAAAATTAAAATGTACTGTAAATGAAATGAATCAAATCAATTAAGTGAAGATATGAAAATATTATCGAAAATGACGAAATTTATTTGATAAACATTGTAAAGAGAGAATTGAAACTGTTATTTCTAATTGTCATGATAGTGTGCTGAGTAAAAATATTCATAAAAAGGGGTTCTCATTGCTTTATATCGAGAGTATAACTCATGCAGTTCAAATGAACTTTACTTAGAAACTTTCTATTAGAAAGTTTAGATGAACTAAAAACTGTTTTTCAAATGAATTTATATCTCTTAAAACCAATTAATAAAAAACTGAAAATTTTCTTAGACGACATTAAAAAGGTCATCGATTACGACCAAATTCACTGAAAATTGAACTGTATATTCGTTATCTGACATTTTAAACGTACAAATTATCCCCGAATATCATGTTAATATAGCCTATAGATCAATAAAAGTGACAAAAACTTTTTCTGGTTCAGCAAAAGCACGAATGGAAGATTTGGAATCGTCAAATGTTGTTTATGAATATCCCCTATTCACACTTGTGTTAATATCCCGGGCCTGATAAGGAAACGTAGTGTGTTTTTAAATAGTAGGGCCGGGATATTAACAAAAGTGTGAATAGGGGATATGACTGTGTTTGTGCTGAATTCTACATATGTGTAACAAAACTTAGTACTTGAGGTGCAAATAAGAGATCACAAACATAAAGTAGAAACACTTATATTCATCAAAACATTGAAACATGTGATTGTTACAAAAAATCAGCTGATAAAAATAGCCAAATTTTCACAAGTAAATCAAAAGCATTTATGCTTTCTTCTCTCCTAGATCCAAAATGATATCTAGGAGCCACAGAACTTGTAGAGACCGTGAAAAAACAGAAGACTTTATATAAGGGTCGGACGACCAATAATAAATAACTAGTTTGATCACAAGTCCTTCCAATGATATAGATAAACACGTGAAATATTGCCGCATACGCTTTTAATAAACTGAAAACTGTTAATATTATCATAAAAATTGGAAAAAATAACAAATATTTCTAAAAAACTTTCTGTAACAAAAAAATCGCCCGTGTCATTGTTTTCTTCCTATATTTCTCAGTGTTATTAATACTTTAGAAATACAGTATCTCAAATACTTTAAA
The DNA here is from genome assembly GCA_004367855.1 of Oikopleura vanhoeffeni. Classification (NCBI taxonomy): domain Eukaryota; kingdom Metazoa; phylum Chordata; class Appendicularia; order Copelata; family Oikopleuridae; genus Oikopleura; species Oikopleura vanhoeffeni. The sequence goes on from SCLH01000593.1 coordinate 507,501, forward strand.
AATTTTAATTTTAAAAATTTGATATAATTTTATTTATCGGTTAAAACTTCTTTGTAGCCTTATTTTTATAAACAGATTTGATGATAATTTTCGAAACGATGAAAAACAATTTTAAACTTGATTTTGTATTGTAAGATTTTGAACATACAATTTGAAGTGAAAACTGCTTATTTTTGTCGTCCTACTTCTTTCTGCCATAAAAAACTGATTTTCCATTACTGTGAGCACCAAAAATATGCATAGTTTAGAAAATTAAGCCATCAAAGTTCAAAATCTTGAAATTTGACATTTAGATTAAAAAATAATCTATTTTCAGTATATTTCAACCCAATTTCGGAAGATTTCTGATGCTGACCAAAAATATCCAAAAGTAACTTAAATAATAATTTAAAGTAAATTAATTAATTAATTTAGTTTAGATTGTCTAAATAAGTTAAGCAAGTAATATATACACGTCTAAAGACTTTTATAATTGTAAAGCCTAAATATATTAGTTTTCATTAATATTTGAAACATGATGGTTGACCTACTTTGATCAAATGCTTAACAAAAATGTCCAAAAATAACGTTTTCAAAATTTTATACGGAAATGAAGGAAATGATGTTTATTGTTTTGTACGTAGCACAATTGTTTGCAAATAAAATTATTTATTAAAATTGAATAGATTACTTATGTTCAGATTGTCTATTTTATACAATATAATCGTTTTGGGGATGCGCAGCATCACCAAAAAGATTATATTTTTTAAATAGAACAATTTTGTCTTATCATCAGGGGGAGATGG
>SCLH01000593.1:513852-544572 GCA_004367855.1 Oikopleura vanhoeffeni
CCTTTAAATCAAGTTGTCAGACCCCGTATTTAATCACTTAGTTTAACGAAATGAAAAACGCGTAGGCGTCATATGTCGAACAATTTATTATCGCACAGTCGGCGATATTGGCACAAGAAGTATTTTAGCTAAAAATCGTGAAATTGCGTGGCAAATTTGACGATTTTGGGCGGGCGATATCGGCCCTTGTAGTACATTATGTTGTCAAAATGCTGTCCAAAGTTTTTTCTCGACAAAAAATACTGTAATACAGTGTCATACAGTGTATTAGACTGACGCACAACCCTTCAGAAAATTAATTTTCTTCGGAATTATGTCAATCAGTAGAACGTAATGAAACGCAGTAGAGTTAATTTGAAGCAAAATTTGTATCAGCCTGCAATTTTATAAGAATTGCGCATATTTGAAATAATAACTTGAGTTTTTTTTTCAAATTTTTGTATTTAAAGTCGAATATACAAAAAGCTGTACTAAAGCAGTTTTATTATAAGCAACATTTTTTAATACAAATATAAACATTTATTTTTCATCTACAAAATCTCCCAGACATTCTACGTTGTTCTCTACGGCCGCAACAACACACATAGCTTGAGCCATTCCGAAAGGTGATAAATCACAAATTCCTATTTCCCATAAATTCCCAAGATTGTCTTTTTCATCTTCAGTGATATCATTAGCAGGATGTTTTTTCTCAGCATTTTGTATTGAATTCATTTTATTATTTTATCTGAGTTTAAAAAAATTTAAACAATTTTTCAATAATTGTTAGAACTTTTATCATCAAACTACGCTGTATTTATTTATTGAAAGGAAACGAGTCGCAGAAGGTTATCGCAGAAGAAAAAGGTCAAAATCAAGCAACTTATTTATCTTGTATTTTTCCTTAAATTTACGATACAAACAATTTAACTCATTATTTTTACATAGTGATACCAGAAGCTATCCATAGCTGCATAATCATTTTTCTCCAATTACCCAACTTAGGTTTGAAAGACCCTTTGGAATTGCAGTTTGTAATAAAAAAAAAGTTTTTTAACTTGATTCTTCATTCCTTCGAAAAATACAACGAAATGCAAATTGTTATTATAACTGGAGATAAATTCAGGATATAATAAACTTAATTAAACTAGGACGTTGTGAGTTTTATAAATTTGATATTTTGATTATAATTATAAATTTTGTTTCAGTTTACTTATAAGTTATAAGTTTTTAAATTTGAACGTGTCACATCAAATGGTTATAAGTTATAACCATTTGATGTGACACTTTCAAGTTTCAAAATCTATTCATTTCCGTTTATTACACTTTGCTTAGGATGCGTAGCCACAATGTTAAAATCACACGTTAAAAGAAATAATGGCTACGCATTCTAAGCAAAGTGTAATTAAGGAATATATTATTACCGAAACATAACCAACAAGTGCGCTGTCAGAAAGATATTTTTTTTGCGTATGTTGAATGACTCAAATAAGAACTTGTTGACCCCAAAAATCATCTCCAATATTATATTGGAAATATAATTAAATGAATTAAAACAAAGTTTTTTCGACTCGTTTCGCTATTTATTTAGCATAATCATGAATGATGAATTTGAACAGAACAAAAATAAGGCGAAAAAGATTCAGCAAAATAATTCTTAAATTGGTGAAATTAGATTTTTGAGCGCTGACTCGTAAGTGCGCGAAATAAATAAAGTGGGCTGGGAATTTTTAAAAATTAATAATAATTAAATTAGTTTGAACAAAAAAATTCAAACGCTGATACAGGGAAAAGAGCTAAGAAAAAATTTTTGAATTCATTTTTCATGCAATATTTCAAAATACTGCAAAAACGATCCGGTCTTACTTCGAACGACGTAAAACTGAAGCGTTTTTCATTCGAATAGTAAGACCAGACTTAAATGATCAGAAGGATCATAACTGTTTCGCACTATTTTAATGTGGGCATTTATCAAATTCTCAATCAAGCAATCATTTGTTTTTGTGATCAGACTAGTCCACCTTGGCCGTCTTTTCAACATTCACATATCCGCAACCACGATAAGGAGATTATTTGTAAACTCAACCTAGTGTATTTTTCTAAACTGAAATAAAATTAATCCTGAAAATGCTTAATTAAAGCTAAACGTCGATTGAATAAATTTTTGATAATTAAAGAACGTGGCAAATTTATTGAATTGTTTAGATAAGTTTTAAAAATCAAAATATTGCTTATAGTGAATAAAATTTCAATCGTAATGCAAAATTTAAGTAAAGAAGATAGGCACAAAAATAAAATTGAAATGTTGCGCTAGACAAATGTTCGAAGAAATGAGCATTTTGGAATATTGAAAAATCAAATAATCGTTGGTCAAAATGGAATTCATTTTCTGACAAGAACCGTTCAAAGTTAAGTGAATTTGAGAAAAGATCCGACAAGAAAATTGACAACTTTAACCTCTTTCGCATATTTTGTCTCTCAGGCAAGATCGTACGGAAACTGGAAAAGTTTCCGGAAAAATATCAGAAATATAAGACGTTTTCAATTCTCATTCAAAATTTGAATTATCTGACATTGTTTCGTTGGTGCTTAAGATGAATTAATAATCAAATTTCCCTACTGCTACACCCTCCGAGGCATAGAGTTTTTTGAACGCTCAAGTCACTTTAAAACAGCTAAAAATGATGAAAAATGATCACAAAAACTTTTCTTCAGATAAATTTCAAAATTCAACAATGTGAACTTAAAGATATTATCTGACATTCTTTCGGATATCATGTGGATTACAGGGTATCATACTATAACATCCCTTATTATTTAGGTATTTGCTCCTATATTTTACATATCTCTGCAAATTCTCTGCTGTTTACGACATTTTGTGAGACATTATATTTGTCAACAGATGTCTCTCCTCACAAAATATATTCGAGGGAAGTTAGATATGGGATGAAAGAAACATTGGTTGACTTGTTATGTTACTATTTAAGCTGTGATAAATATGTTGAATATACAACCGGCCTAAAGTTTGCAATAGAGCCCTTGCCACACCATAACTACTTAAAAATTAATTTTTTTTGAAAAAACTAATTTTAATAAAAAACACTCAAAGTTATTTTTTAGTGGTTTTGATGTATCTGAAGCTAATGTTTCGGTTGACAATAAATAACTACCAAAGGAAGATTTNCATAACTGAAAAGTATGAGATAATTTTAATTGTTGCGGGAAGGTGTTAAAGAATTAGAAAGTGGATTGATTAAACCCCCTATTTTTATTCTTCAAAAGTAATTCACAACCTTAAATTCACCCAATTTCGATATTAGCTAAATTGCAAAGAGATCGAACACATCAGCTTTTTTTACCATGAGGACGGACAACTAAACGTTGACGAAAAGCTTAACGCAGTTTATTTACCATAAAATCGTGTTATTTTTGCGTTGCTCACATTCGAGGGGGAAATGAGTCATTTGGCAAACGGAATGCAAACTCCTATCACGAGATCTTAGGGATGTCGTTTAGGGCGTCACAGGACGAGGACAAAATAGAGACTCAAGGGTATCTGACAAATCCGAGGAAGTCAGTCCTCATTATTTTTTCCGGAGAATTCGAAAAAAATAATTTCGAAAATTTTCAAAATTTTTCTCTTTTTTTTCCAAAATTTTTTAAAATCCGAAATTCTCAAATGCATAAAAATAACAATATATGCACAGTAAAAGAAAAAAAAAGAAATTCAAAATAATTTTGGCTGAAAAAAGTAGTAATTAAAAAGTATAATTTAATCAAAAATTGAAATCAAAAAGAAGTTATTAAAAAGTATAATTTATAAACATATTTTTTTCTATATCCGGTAGGAAAAAGGCCAAATATCTAGAAAAATGAGCAAAATACGAAATCGTCACATCGCAATTTAATTAACGACCTTCTAGATTGGTTTCAATTTTTCTGAAAATTGGCATGACTTAGCATCACGACCTTTACTATTGAAAAACTGATTATCACTTAAAATTCTCTACACACTTCCGGTTTCACAGCCGGTTTTCTAGTGACCGGTATCTATTTTGGTCATTTTAGACACCAGGAAGTTAAAATTTTAAAAAGTCATAAACAAGTTTTTGGTCCAAATAAACCAAGGAACACGTTAGGAGTACTGACAATTCTCAGTTTCGACATTTCGTCGAAATCGTCCTGTGACGCCCTTATGTCATTATCGGAATACATAATGAGATAACAACCATATAAATTCAGCATTTTTTTGAATTATCCGACAAATCTGCCTTTTCTTAGCAACGATAAACACACTTTCGCAACTGTGTTCAAGAAAGCAACAATCGTCGGAAGGTTGCCAGATTTGTATAACATGACGGAAAATTTTTGCGTACAGAACAACTTTGGAAAAAACTGGTAAAAAACCTTCTGATTGGACGAGCCATCTGTGTCATTCGAATTGACAATTTTCAAGCGATGCTTCCCCCCCCCCTAGTGACCGCAGTATAAGGAAATATTAATTTTTCCTTTAAAATTCAACCCAAAACTTTCAATTCAGAACTTGCAGTTTTTGTTCCGTAGATGCATTTAATTATTCGTTGCAATGGTAATACACGAGTGTTTGATTAAAGCAGTTTATTTAATAAAGTAAATTTAGGTTGTCTCAACTAAGTACCATATGAAAAAACATTTTTATACTTCATTTATAATGTTTTTTCAGTTTTTGTTAAAATTTACAGAGATTATCGAATATTTTAAAAAGTTTATTATATGTACAAAAATTGATATTGGGATTAGACTTTTCCAATATACTGTTATTTCAACGAATTTCAGTGGAACCATAAATGTCAAAGCAGTGTATTTTAGGTTTGTGAGTCGTTTATGTTGATTTTTAATCTTGATTGATTTAACGCAACACTTCAAAATTGCGCAATTTTTAGTCCCTACGATTAATTTACAGTTTATGATACACTGAGTGTGCTTTTACAGTATCCATGTCGTTTCTTTTGAAAATTCTTATTTTTTTTTCTTTTTGTAGTTTTGAGAATTTTTCAGTCGATTTTGATTGTATTTTATCAGCCATTTCCTCAATTTTGTCCTATCGAACAGTTTTAAAAATTTCTTGTATATTACATAATCATTGCCCTATTTAAATTTTTCTAGAACACTCCCAGTCTAGTTTAATGCAGGGACGAATTCCTTAATCAAAAGCAATGGTATCTGAGAATTGTAGATACCACAGGCTGCGCTAATGTAGACCAGGAGATATGTAAGAGCCGACGCACCTTATCTAACTTTTTGTAAATTAGGAAAAAAAGATAAATAAGAGATTTCGATTCTTTTTATTCATTGAACAAATGGGTGCGTTTTTCCATTTTATTTACAATGTTATTGAATGAAAAAATGTGCCAATTGTTTCAAGGGTTAATTTTTTGTTGTTAATATTTCCATGATGAATTTGATTATTTTCATATTTGGAAACCATTACAGCACAGTCACGGGTGTACCAGGTTCAAAAAATTGAACGCAAAACCCTATTATTATTATAACGGCAAAAGACCTCTACGATAAGTTCCCCATCAATATTAGAAGGATCACTATATATACCGCGTAGCGGTATTTGCATAAAAAAAACATTTTAATGCATTCGCACTTAAATTCGAATAAACATTTCGGATTTTTATGCTTTTTTTGCAAATATTAGTGATTGAAAAAATTGAAAAATAATAAAATTCCGGAAAATTTGATAGTGCCATTCAAAATCTTAAAATACTATATTATCGATTAAGCGACTTTCTGGTCGTTATTAACTTGATTTTTGGCCAAAATTTTAAAATAATTTAGCTTTCAAATACAACTCATTCGATTACATTCTGAGATAGCTCAAACTGAGCACAAATATCTAGTTTATAATAACATCAAAAATTGGTCTATCGGACCAATTTATTCCATCTTTTTTTCTGAGATTTCTGAAAATTTTTATTTATTAGTTTTTCATAGAAAAATTGGCAGCAATGGTCGGATTTGGACCAATTTGTGTATTTTATTATTCAAAAGATATTTGAACTAAGTCTTAGCTATCTAAGGATGTGATTGGATAAGTTGTTCTCAAGAGCCGAATTATTTAAAAAATTTGGCCTAAAATCTAGCAAATAACGACCAGGAAGTGGCGTAATCGTTATGCAATGTAAAAATATTTTGTCCAGGAAACTTTTTCTGAAAGTGTATTTCCCACTACTGAATTAATAAAATATCATTATTAATTATCAATAATAGAAAATAACTCCAGAAAAACTATCAATTTCAGGTGATTTCGTACAACATTCCAACATTAGTCATTCATACAGTAGTCTGAAATACGCAAACATATATAGCGAGTTATACGTAAATCATGAGAAAATTAATTGAGCAATATTATTCACCTTTCACATCAGACGAATTCGGCAAATATTGCGGAATTTTGAGGAAAAGTCGGTCAGAGAAAAAAAACTTTATCACATGAGAGGCACTGAGTTAACTATTCAGATAAATTATATACACAGTATGTCACGTTTTCGCCTCCTTTTGTCCAATTTGCATCACTTGCTATCCGCCAATGAAAACGATCAATTTTGGCAAATACCTAGGTTTTTTTCCAGATTAAACCAATCAAAACGGTGAATTGCAGATTTATGCAAATTGGAAAAGAAAGCAAAACGTGACATACATGTAGTTTCAAATAGACACATGCTCGACACACGTTCATTCCTGTCATCGAGGATACATTTTTCGATAGGGGACAAATTTTTCTTTAATTATGAATGAAAGCACTTTGTTACCAACATTCCGGTCGTTGTGGTAATTAAAAGGGCGTTCGGTGAAGTTATATTATTCGGTGGGGTTTTTATCGGGAATTACTTCGCTTGAGAATGGCCCTTTGTCATTGAAAGAATGGCTTAAACTCGTCTATTTTTCCTCTAGTTCACAGCGTCTACAGGGGTGGAGTGCGACAACCGAATCGGAACTTCCGCCAGAATCGTTCGAATCGGACAGTTCAGAATCTTGCTTTTCCGGTGTTTTGATACCTTCAGAACTGCCGTCCGATCCTTCACAATATCCCTTGTCGCCCGAATTTGTATCGCCTCCGGAATCGGTCGACTCTTCCCGATCAATAGTTTCGAGTTTTTTACGCAAATCGGACAAGTCAAATTTCGAGAGGTCAGATTTTTTTCGGAGACGACGCTTTTTGCGGGCCTCGCGTTCTTGAAATTCGGGCTGGGGTTGGAGACCAACTGTTTTTCGGACGGTTGCAGGTCTAAAATTTCAATATTCGGTTAAGATTTGTTAAAAAAAATTTTCGATACTCCTAATCGTTATTTGCAGTATTTTTTATCAAAAAAATAATCAGATAATGATGATTAGATTCGATCACCCATATTATTTCGAAAATTTATGGTTTTTCATAAATACCAAATTGTATATTATTTCATGGAATAAATGAGATTTCAACATAGAGCGAGCAAAATTAACATATAAATGATAACTTTAAGCAATAAACAATTGCAGGACAGTGAAAAGCATTTTTTCAGCAAAAGCAATTTACCTTTTTTTGGCATTTTGGTTAAATTTTTGATGACAAATTTTAGCTTGTAATTACATCTTTTAATGCGGTGATCATACCACCCATAACATAACTTTCTTCTACAGTATTAAATCATTTTCCCCGAATAAAACGCACCTTTCGGATCAAAAATTAGCGGTGCGATATCAGACTGTTACGTCATACTATTTGTTTTCTATACATACCCCGTGAATTCAAAATTGCTACACATCAAGAGTGCAACGTCAACGCAAAAATTGGAACAAAAATAAATTGCAGATCATTATTTGAAAAGATGAGACAAGAGCTCAAAACTGCCCGAAGTGATTTTTATCACAATTTTTCGCTACCAAAAAAAGATGCCGATCCGATCAGGTTTTCAAAATCTTCGATCTGATCAGGTTTTCAAAATTTGCGATCCGATCAGGTTTTTCAAAAGTTATGCCGACCCCTGGTATAAATACCATACAGTTAGTATCAGGCTCCCAAAAGGGATGCATCCCCGCCGATTTTTCCATCCCTATCCCGTTTTATCCCACAAAACGGGATAGGGATGAAGGGATAGATTATCCCCTTTTATCCCGGGTCCGGGATAGCCTTATCCNTTTTTATCCCGTTTTTGTAAATACGAATAAAATTTTCAACTTTTTAGAAAGAAAATAACAACAAATTATACAGAGCGTTTCAATAATACAATGAACCCAGTCGATTTGAGATAGAAAATTTCCATTGTTATAAATTCATTTGAAACAAACAGTTATGGTGTTTCTACGAATGAAGTATGTTTTTTCAAATTTTTCTTTATGAAAAAAACTTCCCGTCGTAAAAATTTACTACACGTTGTATAAACTTGTTGAAAACAAAAATGCTTATTTACAATAAGTAGTTTACGAATGAAATTTAACTTAACAGACCCGTTTAGTGCAAAATTTTTTTTAAATTATCAGCTTTTGTTTAAAAAATTCTTTATGAAAAAAAGTGTTTTTCCTATCTAGAAGCTAGAAATATTTTATTTTTTCGAAAAATGTTTCAAGATGGCTCTTAATTAAGAATCAGTAGCAAACAGTTTTGAAAGATTCCTTTGTACCGAACGTTCAATCTTTTAAAAAGCTGCAATTTAAGCATGCAAAAAGAATTAAGCACATAAAAATTTTGTCGTTTAATTTTTTTTCTTATTTTAATCGATATCTAACCTTTGCTGTTGAGCCATCTGAGGTACTGAATTTTGTTGTGCAATTTGATGCGGATTAGCCTGTTGAATATTGCCAGTCGAATTATTTCTTACACTAGCATTCGCCCCCATAGCCTTTGCAGTATTTTGCTGCTGTTGGAGTGAGTTTAGCATTTGTAAGCATTGTTCCATTTTTCTTACAGCGGCCGCGATTTCATATGGATTTTGCGTCTCGGGCGCTCCTGACGGATCAAATTTCAAGCCAGTTAAAGTAGCCATGTCCGGCATGTACATGTATGGATTTTGATGTGATCCGTTTTGATGTGATCCGTTTTGTTGCATCATTTGAAAATGTGGAATTTGCGGCCTTTGCTGCCCCATCATTTGATATGGGTCTACAGAAGTTGGCCGTTGAGGAGGTTGATTTTGAATTGGGTTGAAGTTCCAATCTTGATAAGCACCATAGCCTTGGTGAACTTGAGGTTGAGCAGCTTGGGCGATATTTGTTAAGCTTCCAGTTCCTACACTTCGCATAGACATACGTTGAGGCGAGTTTTTGATCATAGCATTTTGACCTGAAGTAAACTGTTATTGAAAAGGTCAGAAAAGGTTTGATTGTTAATTAGAATTGTGTTGGGCCAAGTTTCCCAAATATTGTTCCCAAGTATGAGATTGATTCGTCGACTCCCTCCCTTTTAGTGTGACCACTAGGGTGGCCAAGGATTCATCTCAAAAATGATCAGAAAGTCGTGAAATTTAAAAAAAAGGTTGGACGGTTGCTAGATAGGAAAAAATAATTTTTTTTTATTTTTAACTCGGAGGTGTCCTAAACCATTTGATTTTCTCATATCATTTAGTTAGAATAATGGCGGTCTTCTCACCCTATGAAAATTAAACTCGCGATATTTTTGAGGTTGCTTTTACAATTGTAGTTTTTTTAACACTTTGAAATTTTGAAATCTGTTTTCTCAAGCCTATCAAATCAGGTTAAAAAATTTTGGATATTATTTCCCCCTTTCACACTTTGCTTAAGATTTGGGCCCTGTGTACTAAGCGTTATGTGTTTTCTAGTAACAATGCCAAATTCCTAAGTAAAGTGTGAAAGGGGGATATAATTCGTTAATTGTGTCAGCAAATAAGCATGGCCAACCCCCTTAAGTCGGAAAAATGGTTCAAACAATTTGTTGTGATATGGCTTTTGGAAATAATATTACGCAATTCCTCTGGAATTTTCAAAAGTATTTATTTGATCCTTTGAAAGGAATATTAAAATTATTTTTGATGACGTATATTTGAAATTCCTCGAAATATTTCTCAAATTTATTTGCGGAATATATTTGGGTGAGCATTCAGACGTTCTAAAATATTTAAAAAAAAAACAGATTCAGAACCGGAAAAAAAAACATGACAAGCTTGATATTTTTTATCAGTTGGTCTATAATTAAAGTATTTATTTTGTCATTGGACATCTCAATCAGAATGTGGTTTTAATCTTGGTTTTGAGGTAGTTCCGATACGATTTATTTTGTTAATAAGGTCCTCCTAATCTTTTTTCGTAACAATATCTTACCATAGATATTCATATAAATATGCAGAGTTTTTCATAGTATTAATCAAAATAAATTCCCGTATGCCTATAAAGTTAACGTTTTTTTATGACCAAGTAGTAAAATATAACCTCAGAACTGTACCCATAATCGCTGCTGGGGAGCCCACAACAATAAAGGAGTGGTACTGCACCGCAAATAGAAAGGGTGGCAAGCTATCTTATTAATTTTTAAGTTGAGCGTTTATTTTTCTGATCAAAATAACATCAAAAATTTCCAAAAAACCAACATATTTTCCACGTGTAAATCAAAAGTTTCTGCAAATCAATTATGCAACGTCGAGTCAAAATCCAACAAATATAAATTAGAAATAATGATTTTATGAAAATGAGTTTTATTTATTTTAATTAACATCTGGTAGTTCGACCAGTGAAAAATCTGATTTTTAAAAATTTTTGAAACTTTAAAATTACAGTCATCGCTCCCTAACTTGAACATCCTTACCTGGAACACATAGCCCTAACTGAAAGACTTTTTTAGGGTCGGTCAATGTGTCCATCATTTGAACAGTAAAAAACGTGCTTTTTGAATTTATGAATATATTTTATCGAGGCCTCGAAAGGCAGAATTGCAAAGAAAAATTCTAACAAACTTTTTTTATATTATTTATCCAAGAATGCTCCCAAATTTAAATAAGGTGTTTATGAAAATCCATTTGACGCATGTTAACAGTGGTAAGAGCAATATTTAAGAATTTCGAACAAGCAGAAAAAAACAAAGCAAACTTCAATGACATGTTTTTTTAAAGAATGATACAAAACTGCCCGCTGTATTTGACTTGTGTAACATTAATTATGTTTAACACAAAACTCTCCATTAACTTACAAATTTAACCACAAAATAAAGCAATTTATATCTGCAATGCAGCTTTCTAAGCAAAAGTATAGCCTATACTGTATAGGGGTGCGCCCTAACTGGAACACTTTTTCAGGTCGGTAAGTGTTAGAGTTAGTAAGCGAGGACTGTATATTATTTTTGTCTTTGAATCCAACTCAAGACTTTTCGTTCGTTTTTTTTTATTATCGATAGTTTCAAGAATATCAATTTGCCCGCTTCGCAACCTAGTTATCACCAATTATTAAATAATTTCTAAATTTTTTTTGAGAAATTTCTAGAATTACCTTTTTTGTTGAATTAAAAATATTTAAAAATTTAATTCAACAAAGCTTTTGAATTTTAATTGAAACTTGCGAAAATAGTAAAATCGACAGTTTAATGTAAAACCGTTTGAATAATATTTGAAAATTTTAAATTAGAAAAATTTATATATTTTTTTTGAATTATTTAATGTGAATTCGCAGATGTTTACTTAGTACACCATTTAATCTAATTTTTACAAATCCATGATATTCTAACAAAGTGGACTAGTACATTTTAATCCACTGAGTTCAAAACTTTATTAAAATGCAGAAAAGTAGCCTTTGAGATTACTATTTGAGGTTTTTAACTAGGTGCATTCCGAAATTGCAGTTTGTATTAAATGAAGTTTGAAAAATATCATCAGTAAAATTATTTTGAAATTCAATATAACCGATAATACTGTAGTAAGTGTAAGCTGGTTAATTATAACTTTGAAAATTGAAAAAAACATATAAAAATAATTATTTATTTATTAGTGCAACATTTCGTTTTCGCATCTTCAGGCTCAATGTTTAACAATACAAAACTTTTGATCTCCGTAAAAAATACAGAATCTGGAAAATACAAAGTTTTTGAAGAAATAATAATATGGGCGAAAAATAGAAATGTTTGCTGCCCTAATCAAAATGAAGAAAAACTATCTATTTTCTGCTCGTTAAGATCAGGCTTATATATTCTGATGTAGAATTCCTCCGCTTTTTTGAGGTCATCGAAAGATTATATAAAAATAATATTTAAATAATTTTTTGGTTATAAGTGCATAATACACGTTTTTTGCACATTGGCTTAAAACAAATTGGATTAAAATTAAAATTTTTTAACTATGACTGAAAATTTTGGTGAATATCCTGAAAAAATAAAGCCTGAAATAATGTTTGACACCCCCAGAAAATTAAAACTCTAAAGTTTATTATCAAAAGTGAACGGATTCGTTATTCGGAATAATAATCGGCTTCAGTCCGAATCGAATTCTCTCTGATTCCATTCTCGGATTTTTAAGACCTTATATTTATCAGGGCTTTTTTACATAATTCCTTATTTTTAATTGTACAGGTTAAATTTTATTTTTTGTCGGTGTTTCACGCATCACTTGTTATTACACTATGAAGTACACTATAACTTGAGTGATGCGTGAACCACCGACAAAGAATAAAATTCAACCTGTATACATAATTGAAAATGACTCAGTTTTTTGCTTAATAATAAGCTATTTTGATAATGAACCCTGTTTAATTTGGTAAGATTCTGCGTCAACCATATATTTTTGTACCGGCAAGGCTTATTATTCGATGTTTAACTCTCGTCTGACCAAGGAATTCGGTCAAATTACGGTGAAGATTCGATTGTCTTGAAAACCACCGAAATGCAGAGATATTCAATTTAATAGTCATAAAAATTCCTTAACAAAATTCTCAATAATACCAAAATTTCAAACATTGAGATTGCCTGAAATGATCTCAAAACTGATGTGAACTTTTCGACTGATGATAATTTTTGAAGAATGTAGTTACTGTCAAATGTCTATAAAAATCGTATTTTTGTGGAATAAAAAGTTTCGGACGTAACTCAATGCACCAACAGATATGAGCGCTATATCGAAAATCCTGCCTAGTCGTCGATTTATCTCGAGCGGCATAACTTTGAGCCAGTGTCTAATCACAATACGCGATTGTCGACTCAATTCAAGAATCCCGCGATTTAATTGGCCACTTTATCAAAGGTATGACGCTCCAGATAAATCGACGACTAGGCAGGATTTTCGATATCTTCTGCTAGTCTATAAATGAAGTGAAAAAAACCAATGTTTTCTGACTGATTAGATTATATTCGATTATTTGCCAATTTCGAACAAAATTCTCTTTTTGACCTGTTTTAAACATTATTTTATTGAATTTTATAAAAAATAGTTCATTTCTTAATTAAAAGGACGGCGTTTTATCAAGCCGTCAGTCATTGGAGAAACTTTCTTTGATCTCTCCTAAATTTAAACGAATTATCAGTGAATTATCAGTGAAATATAACAATTTACCATTTACACTAAACTGCACAGAAATAATTTTTATGGTGTTTTTGTGAAACCTTGATATGTTCATCTTTAAATTTTCCAAGTTTTATTAACAAAAATTTGGACTTCAGCTTCAATAAAGATTTTTAAAATACTTGGTCATTTTTGATTAACCCACATATCAATTTGGGGCCATCTAGTGGCAATTTCATTCTTAATTTTGTTTATTCATTGTACATTCACAGTTCATTTCACAGTACATTTCTTCAGCTTAATTTTAATTGAAACAACAGCGAGCTTGATAACTTATACAATTAAGGGGGTTGTCAAGGCAAGCTCTTGTGCGAACTGTGAATGCTAAGAAAAAAAACTGTAAATATTTCCTATGTATTTCAGTAATTGAAAAATCGGTTATTGGCGAAAACTAAAATGTCCTGGTTACTACGGTTTTTCCGTTATCGGCGCACTATCAATTCATATAATATTGACGGAGGAGATAGACTTCAATAATCGTTTTTTTTTTAATATTTTTTGCTCTCTACTGCCAGAAGGAAATTACGAAAATATTTATTTTTGTCATATCTAGTTTTCTCACAGTTGACGATCAGAGTCGAAAATGACCAGAAACGCTTACCCTGGCCACCTCCTTAAGTATTCTATAAATAATTGTGTATCAATGATACACAACTATCTATAGAATACTTAATTGGATAAGTTATCAAGCTCTCTGTTGTATCAATAAAAATTAAGCTGAAAAATGTACTGTGAACATGTACAATGAATAAACAAAAGTTAGAACGAAATTGCCACTAGATGGCCACAAATTTATATGTGGGTCAATCAAAAATGACCAAGTAGTTTTTAATTATTTTTAATGATACAGTATCATTAAACATCAAAAAATCTCTGAGCCCAAAGCAATCGTCCCAAAATTAGTATCACTGCCTCACATCATAGAACTTAGTTAAAATCTCACACATAAACCCTGGAAGATATCTATCACGGAACCTCATGGAATTGAATAAATTGATCAAATTTGACCATTGTTTCTAATTTGTGTAACAACAACAAATAATTGAACAATATAAGTAATCTCAAAAAAAATTGTTCAATTTGGACCATTTTTTTCTATTTTGATATTCAGTGAATATTTGTGGTCACTTTGAGCTATCTGAGAACTTAATCGGATAAATCGTTTCCAAAACCCGTATCATATCAAAATTTTGGCCCAAACTCTCGCTAAATGTTCCAGGAGGTTCCGTAATCGATATAAAACAATGACCGCAAAATTTGCAAATAAACATTCATGCCTTGGCAAATACCTCCTTGAGCTCGAATTTTGTCGAAATCTAGGTATCTAATCAGTCAGAACATAAGGGTATAAACAATTTCTTCTAAACATCTTGAGTTTGGAATAACCAGTTAACTTGTGGTGAAATAGAAATCAACCAAGACGACTTTGACCTCCTTAATTTAATAAGCTAAAACTACGTTTCGGTCATTCAAACATTAATTAATCGTTATTAATTTGCTAACGTTTGTACAATTTAAACACTTTAAGGCATATTTAAAAATACCATGCAGTTCAGGTTTAATGACAGATGGTGATATTCGCAAAAAGAATAAATAATTAAAACGTGTAAAAAGATTGAACAACTTCCCACCTATCAGCGGTAGTTAAAAAAAGGTAGACATTTTTTCATCATTATATGAATTATTTATAAAAAAATTAAGTTATTAAAAACTGGTCAAACGAGAACATTTCATTTATAGTGATCAAAATGAGTGCGAAAATCAGAAAAATTAATAGAAATTGAATTAAATCGAAGAAACCCCATTTGTTTATTCATCATGAGAGGTAAATATAATCGAACGCGCTCATTGGCTGGTTAAATAACTGACGTCAAGAAATGTTATTTCAAACGAATAATCTCTTTCAAAATGCATTGTAGATATAAAGAAATAAATATCATTTTCTAGCAAATAGTACTAACAAAAATAATGGGACTGGAAAAATGCAAGACGTTATGTACCCATTAATTCGGTCATTATTGGCTCATGTAACATAAGCCATGTAACATTACCCATGTTTAAGTTTCAAATTTTTAAATTGCAATATCTGTGTGTCTTTCGCTTAGAGCTTATTTATCAAAAATTTATCTTTTAGGACGTAAAAAAGTGATTTAAACAATTTTTGAATAAAAAAAGTAATATTTTGGCCAAGCTTATTTCTTGCATATAAGGTCACATGATTATTTTTGGGCTATATTGGAAAAAAAGTCTTAGATTTTTTTTTCTCATCACGATGAGAGGTGATATAAGGTGATTCAGAAAAATTTTCAAAAAAAAACGCAAAAATGTCATTTTCTTTTCAAGTTCATCGATACCTTTATAACTGATCTTGTCATTAATGATTAAGCGTCGTGAAATACGATTAAATGGTGAATGGCAGCTGGATGGCAGAAATCAAGTCTACGAGTCAACTGATGATATTCATGAAGAATTCTTTTCAGAGGTCAGAAAAATTTTGTTAAATGTACATGCTCATGTCGTCATTAACAAGTTTGCGGTCATAACGATATTTCTAGTACACAGTTTAAATAAGGGCTATTTTAAATTAAAAGTGAACAAATGAAAAATGCCTTGAATTATAAAATGGATGTCTCACTCTGTTCCTGGTCACTGAAATCATGTCCCGGAAAATGTTTCACAAGGCCAAGAAAAGCCTTCACATGAGCTTGAATTAAAGCTGCTAAAACCGAGCAAAACGAGATGTTACATAATCTTTATGACGCGCGGGGTTAAAATTATACGAGGGAAAACTTTTTCGTGTTTCCTGGAAATACGTTACAAGGTAGTCTACACGAGAAATGGCTGTACAATCAGCTTATTTGAAGCCCTTTAAGCCGCAAAAGCCGTATTTGACTTTGGATAGCAAATGTTAACAAATGCAGATTTGATTATTCGGTAAACTGATGCTTAGGGTTTCAAGATTAAAAAATAAATCGTTGTGATGATAATTGTAGGAGACGGAAGTATCGGTTATCTAAAAGAATAATAAAAAGACGTTGTTCTTCATAAGCTAAAGCATTATTTCATGGTTTTCATGGAGAACGTTGAATAACCGTTTATCCTTATTTTATTGTCTCTGAGATATAAAATATTATTTTTGCTACTTGATTTCAGTGTGATACTTTGGTGTGATATCAACAAGATGATATCGTGAATTAGTCTCATTTTCATTATTATATGCCTTTATCACACTTTTGTAAATATCCCGGCCTTTCTACTTAAAAACACACTTCGTTTGCTAATTGGGGCCGAGATATTTACAAAAGTGTGAGATAGAGTACTAACTTCGCAAGTTTTTGTTATTTATCGGACAATTTTAAAAATACAGCGTGAGGTTTTTCGATTTCTCCCCTTTTTTACCCAGACAGGTAGACAGCAAAAATTTCCTATACTTTGCTGAAGATTTTGGCTGTCTAGCCCTCTGGGTAAAAAAGAGGAGAAATCGAAAAAACTCACGCTGTATATAATTCTGATTAGCTTAGAATCTAATTAAAATTGAAGTTTCCATCAAAATCTGAATAACAATTTTGATTTTAATTTGAAAATGATAGAATCATTTCAAATTTAAAATCAGTGGTGAACAAGCACTTTTATTAGATTAAAATATTCAGAACAGCTCCAAATCATTATTGTGATTCTTGTCACACCGAAACGCACTTGCTTGACTCTTTGTAATAACAATGCTTGAATGCTTTCAATACAATGCTAAATACCACGAAATAAAACTCAAGCAAATTTCAAAAAATGCACGAAAGAGCAAAAATAACATTAACAAAATGTTTTCTAAATTTTAGCTTTTTAGATTTTTTTCGAGTTCTGTTTTCAAAATAAACGTTTCGTTTAATTTGACATTTATAAGCTTAAATCTCGGATTGACTTAATCCAACTATCTCTAAAAAATGTCTCTGACTTTTTTTGAGTCTACTCTGAAAAAATAAAGGCACATTTTGTTTTAGAAATTGTTTCAATTGACCACGAAAAAATCATATTTTGAGTTTGAGGTCGAAATTGAGCAAAAGCGACCAGTGAAAGTCAATTTAGGAACCATCACCTCTTTTTAGCAGGTATTTTTAACAAATAAAATTTTCACTTTTGTTGAACACATCCAAATTTTCTTAAAAAACTAACAAAATGTCATTTTTGATTAATTTGAACACTTAGTGATGATCTGTGGTGTTCTATTTTTGATTTACTAAGAGTCCCTGAAATTATTATATAATTAAACGAACCAGCTATTTTAAAACAGAAATAGCCTTATCTTTGAAAATACTTTATATTTTGTTGAAAATAGAACATTTTGGCCCATTTTGATCGATAGTAACCGTTTTTTATTGATACAGTAAGTGAAACTTTTGAATAAAAAGTTTATTGGAAAATTGATAAGAAAATTGATCAACATATTTGAATGATTTAGCCGGTTTTATCACACGTATTAAATTTTGCTTCAAACCTTGTTAATTCATTGAATGAGAACAATTTTCTGACCAAAATCTGTACCAAATTACTTTTTTCAATTATTTTGTTTGATTACATGATAATTTACATCTATAACTTGAACTGAAAACGGTAAAATTTTGCATGAGAACTTTGTGTAATTGCTCAACATAAATTATAAAATTTTCCAGTCATAATTCTCCTCATCAACATGTTAAAATATTATATAATTATGTTTTCGAAAACGTTTCAAAATAGTTTAAAACCTTCGTAACGGATTAAACCAGATTTGTTATTTCTTGATAAGATGAAATTTGTTTGTAGAGACATAATTGTCATAAATCTTTTCGATTATTTTTTGTCATAAAATATTTGTGTCAAAATTCTTAAAAAATTTTGTTCTTTTTTAATAGTGGTCCGGAAAATTAAGTCTTCTTTGTCAGCAAAACTTTGAAAATCTTAAAAAGATTTTCTAGATTCTGAAAATTTTGAAGTCTTGAAATAACTTTAAATTATTTGTGAATAACTTGCAGATGTCTTCCTAGCGTAAGATTCTTGTAAAAATTCTTAAAGATATGTATGTCTAGATAAAAATATATTATTTGGATTTTTTGAAGAAATCAAGAGTTTTTACTGATTCGTTAAAAAGAAAAACTAGTACACTAATTACTTATATGAAACACTGAAATTGGAACTAAAGACCTTTGATACGGTTTGAAAGACAATATAATCGAAAATGTTAACAACCGAAACGTGAAGTTTTTATTATGAAATATACAATAATCGAAAATGTGTTTTTAGGCAGCAAACTTTTTTTTTAAATGACAAGTCACATCAATTTTGAATATATATACTAGTAATTTTTGGAGGCATATCCCCTTTATCACTTTTTGCTTAGAATGCGTAGCCACAACATTAAAATCACACGTTAAAAGGAGTAGTGGCTACGCATTCTAACCAAAAGGTGATAAAGGGATATCCCCTATTCACACATTTGTGAATATCCCGGCCGTGATAAGGAAACGTGGTCTGTTTTTAAGTAGTAGGGCCGGGATATCAACAAAAGTGTGAATAAGGGATATATATACTACATATACTAGTTATACTTAAAAATTCAGCGAAATTTATGTTTCGTATAGATTTGAAGCCTGGGTTGGGCTGATGTCGAAGTCTGCCATAAGTACTGAATACCATAATTTAGAAAGTACAAATTTTACATGAAACTTTTTGAAAAAAATTTAGTTATGGAATTTGAAATATTTCTTGTTTAAAAGGGTGTCACCTCGATTAAGGAGGGATCGTCAGCATGTTTTATGTCATTTTTGACGGTTTAAGATGAGGTGGAAAAATAAAGGTTGGGTTTCGAGACATTTGGAGTTAATGATTGAAAAATAACTTTGTGTCAATTATGGCAGCCGAGTTTCATGATATTACTTGGGTTTGGAGGTGATTTACGCATTTAAAATTATATATATATATTAGTAAGATTGCAAGCTGACGTCAAAGTTGGACTATTTCATAATAATAATGAACTATTTTTAAACACAATGTGCGTATTATATTTTTGTGGGAAGAAAATTATCCAAAGAAATTTTTACACCTTATAGTCCTGTGAAAAATGAGGCAAAATAATTGACCCTTTTAATAAGTGTTACTGCTCATTTACGCTAACAGAATTTAGATGAGAATTGGCAAGACAATGAGAAAATGCCGAAATTTATGCTTTTATTTAAATGTCTAAAATTTGTCGTTCTTTCCAATTTTGACCAAAAATAACTATTTGAAGAAATTGAACTTCTGGTTTCTAGAGATTGTCTTACTTAACCTATTTAACTCAATCTCGAAATAGAGCGTAAATTGCTTTGTTTACCCTGAAAATGATAACAAAGATACCAAGTTCATGCAAAATGTCAGTATTTTTTAAAGTTGTTGTAGATAATGCCCGCTAAATGTCATGTTTTAAAGCAAAAACAATTATGAAAACAAGAAAATTTTAGTTTCAATTTTCTGTCAAAATTTCTGTAAAAATATAAATAATATAAATATCCAGGAAAAATCGTGCAATTGAATTTAAACCATTTTATTCACCTCTCAAAGTTGGTTAGTTGCTGTCTCTTTAACACACCTAACTATACAATACTCTGCTCAAGCTAGACCACTTTAAAAAATTTTGCATTTATCTATTCAAAAACAATAAAAGACGGATAAATTCAGTCAAAAAGGCCACAAACGGTCTTTTTAAGATTAAGAAAAACCTTTTTTGAATATAATCAGCGGCTTCCTGAAAAAAATGATATCCCCTTTTTTTCCGGGAAATGATTTTTTCCTAGATGATATAAATCGATGATGCCCTCAATTGAATAAATTTTAACAACTAAAAATTAAAGCAAAGCTTACAAGAGCATGCAAACAGCTTGTTTTCGAAAGTTCTCTCTTAACTTTTCATATACATTATTAATGACACTGGGGTTTACAAAACGTGAAAAGCCATTTTGAAGTGTTTTCATATTATGAGATGTAACACGATCATGTAAGCTTCTTAAAAACCGGTAGTTACGCAAATGAACAAAATATTTTGGCATAATCATAAATTTTCACTCCCTCCATCAAATCTCAGGCTTGAAATTAAAGGCCAAAAAGACTATAATTTTCCAAGTCAAGTTTCATGAATCAAAATTACCCATCATTATTTTGTGATAAAATGCATAATCATTTTTTTAACTCCAGGGGGCTCTTGTTGTGCAAGCTGACACATTTTTCCAGCAAATAGAACGCGAAATTCTGTAAAACTTTGAAATTAATTCGAAAAATTGCCTCAGATATTAACCTCAGATTATTTTGGAGCAAGTTAAACGGAAATTTGAAAATGCTAATTCGGAAGGTGGTCGATTCGATTAGAAATATGTTTGGTCAAAATTGGATCTAAGTTTTTCTTAATACAAAATAAAGCCAAAAAACCGCACCGGAAACACAACTACGTATTAATACAAACGTATTAATACATTTGACCAAGGTAAAACTCTTAAGCCACCGTATCCTCATATAATATTCTTCATTGAACCAAATTTTTAGATTCATCAAAAAGGTTGTAATCTTTGAGAATAATTCACTGACATCACGTTTTTACAGACAAGTGCTTTAAATCCGTTGATTATAATTAAAAATGACGTTTTAAACAACAAATTTGATGTTTCGCAAGATCAAATTTTTGATTGATTTTATAAATTATTCCGAAATAAGATTAATTTGATATGTGCGTGCGCTTATGATAAAAACAAAATTCAATTTTGTTCTCAAACACGCGTTCGTATCAAATTGAAAAGATTTCGAAAAAAAATCAGAAAAAATTTGATCTCACAGACTTCAATTTTGATGAAAAAAATTTCGTTAAAATATTCGTTTGAGTTAACAGAAATTAAAGTTTCAAAACATAATAAAGTATTTTTGCACATTGAAAGTTTGCACGTGGAAATTAAAATTTCAAGTAAAAAAAATCCCCCATTTTTTTTAATTATTTTAAGGTCAGTCAGAAAATATAATTTTCAATGTCTAAAATAAATAAGTTGACTACAAACATTTCAAAAATTGTAAAAAAAATTTGACTGACAATTAATCTTAAAACACTGTTCCCAGGGAAAATTTTGTCTTTCAAAATAAGTTCAAATATTGAATTTTTTATCAATCGTAATTTATATCATTCGGAAAAATTCAGAACTCAATACAGATGCGGAAAATTCGACAAATTACATCCAAGAAATGACATTAATTTTTTTTGCATAATTTTTCTAAATTTTCAAATTTATGAGTATTTGATCCTTAAAAATGGAAGCCTTCTTTTTTTTTTCAATACAAATAATTACAAATTTTCCTATCAATTTACCTTTTTTTGGGGTCAAAATAGCCGTGTGCTTTGAAGTATGATTAGACTCAAAAACCACTGAATATCGGGAAGGAACCATGTGTAACATCGTGTTTAGGGAAACGTCTCGTCTCGAGAGACGGTTAACTTTAACTAGATTCTGTGGTGGAAAATACACTGTACATTATGATGTCTTCGGTTTATAAAGAATTTATCTCAATTCAAAGGCCAGAAGTAAACCATAGGAAAACAGGCAGATTCGAGTTTATTTCTGTTTGAAAAATCACTGTCACGATTATTTTAGTTCGAGTAAATTTTTCAAATTTGCAACAAAATTAAATGCACATTTTTTTGTCGAAGTCGAATTATTTTTCCAGCTGAAATAAACGAGGCTTGATGTGAAGTACGTAAAGCGCAAAACTATAATGATTTAAAACGTGTGAAGCTCCAAAGTATGATATCTTCACAAAGTGTGAAAAACTTGCAAAGTAACCTCAAAACTTAGGTTTTTTTAATTTTAATTTCTGATTTATAAATCTTAATCAAAATTAAAACAAACAAATTCAGGCACAAATAATTTTATTACAATTTTTTATAAAATCTAAGCAATATCAAATTTGTAAAAAGTTTTGTTAAAGATAGCACAAAAAGTGACATGGAAAAAATCCTCGTTAACTCAAATTTAAAATCAAAATAACCAAAATAATTAGATACTGCCGTAAACCGCAAATTACGCTCTCGAGATAGATAAATTGCGATCAAGTCGCGTTGCAACGTAAACCGATGATAAATTGAGGTGTTTTATAACTAAAAATTACGTAAAAATGTCTTTTATCAGTCCGGGATACGAGAACTCGGCATGAGCCCAATCCGGATAGGCCCACGATGGCCCCTTATTCTACCCCCTCTGTTTTGTATTTACTGATAACTTTATCTACTGAAGCCAAAATTAAGTTTAATAAAGCAAAATATTACGTCTAAGAATAATCACTAGAAACATAAAATATTGGATTCCATTTTTTTTTGTTTTGGACGAGATGTGTCTGAACATAAAGCTCCCTCAGAAGTCGAAATGTTGTGAAATTCTATCTTAACTGTTTTTCTAAGAATAATTTGAAAAAAAGGTTTGTTTCAAAATTTATTACTTTTAGGTTCTCGTTTTATGTCTATTCGGGTACACTAAGCAGGATCGTGCTTTCTGTCCACGAATTGGTTTGTATTTAAATTTTTCATTTAGCCCAATGTGGAGACAGACAGCCCGCTCAATCTAAGTGTACCCGAATTGATCATATTAATAAAAATAAATATTATCTTTTTGAAAAGTTCAAATTTTACTTATAAACCCAAGAAAAATTGAATTATTTCTTACGTCATCAGTAGGAAGTGTTTTGATTAATTTGAGAGCGTGTTAGTGTTCTCACCTAGACTATGTATACCGGGAATGAAAAAATCGGTTGGCCAATTTGGGTACACTAAGCACGACCTAAATATTAATGCTGTATTTATGCTAAACGGATATTGAGTGTGACACTATTTTTCTACAGCGTGAGTTTCAAGTAGCATTGAAAAAAAAATATGATTTGTCGACACTTGAGGTGATTTGAGACAAAATTTGATGCATATTCTTTGTGGTTTGATAAGCAGTGCTTATAAAGCAGTTAGAAATTCCAGTTTAATAGTTTGTTTCCAATGTTTAAATTCAAATTTAATGAATTGTATTTTTTGAAATTGTTTTGACCACAAAATGACGCTATATTCTGTTTACTGACTGTTATACTCTGTGTGATAAAATGCGTCCTAATCAACCGCCAGGGAGTTACATTCAGTATAATACGAGTTGTGGTTAACTGGCAGAACGAAATTCCAGTTTGACGCTTCGAGCGAGGTTTCAAATAAAACGTATTCTATTTTCTAGAATTATTCTGATGTCAAAAAGACGTTACGGATTGACTTACAAGCAATGTTTTAAAAACGCGTTTTGATCGACTTTAACCCAGGAATAAGATGTTAACAGGATGTTTTTTGTTCAGGAGTGACCACGTATGTAATAAAGAGGAAAGTGCGTTAATATGACAGAATTTTAATTGAAAATTCCACGCCGTCACAATTTGTGACTCACAATCATTTACAGAACAAAATCAATTTTACGGGAGCATTCTTTGAGGATTTTTTGGTGTTAATTTTTCAGATGGAGATGTGAAGATGAACTTGATCTCGCTGTAATTGAGTATTAATTTCAATGAAAAATTTAGATAATTTACGACCAAAAAAAAGTGATCCCGTCGCAACCACTTTCAGGTTAATTTGTTCAAGTAAAAATTTACAAAAATCCCAACTTCGACCAAATTTTTTAAAAACCGCAGAATAAATTAAAATATTTACTCAGGTATGTACTGTTCATCCATTGACTAGAGAAAAAAAAATTAAAATTTTGAAATCGGCTTCTCGATTGATTATCAAAATGGTTGTAGTTTTAAAAAAACATCGAGGCTAAGTTGAATTTAATTCCAACATAAAATTGGATTTCATTTTAATAAAAAAATTTCTATTTTTCCGCGATGACGACGAAAATATATCGATCAAAGGCCTCCTTGTCGTTTTAACAAGCTTTTTAACCAAATTTTTAAGATTCGGTGTTTTTCGAAAACAACTCATCCGATTACATTCTTTTATAGCTCAAACTGAAAACAAATATATTGTGAATTATACAATGAAAAAATTGAGAGTTTTTATATTATTTCCTTAGATTACTGAAATTGTTTAATTATCAGTTTTCGAAATAAAATTGAAAACAATGGTTGGTTTCGGACCAATTTTTGAATTTTATTATTAACGAGATATTTGTGCTCAGGTTGAGCTATCTGATAATTTAATCGGATAAGTTGTTTTCAAACGGCGAATTATATCAAATGTTGACCAAAAACCTAGTTAAAAACGACCAGGAGCCAATTTGATAGATTTTGGTTTATAGTATCTCATTGAAGTCCACTTTTATGCATACAATAGAGAAAGTTTCAGTAGATACTGTTTCCCGAAAAAATGTTCAAAATCAAAGAAACTTTACAAATTTGAATGTCCATAGTATGTCACATTTTTTCTTAATTCTCGATTTCTGCACACTTAACTATCCGCCAATCAAAACGTTTAAATTTGATTAAACGTAATTTCGCCTGAATTTAAAATATTTGTAAATGACTTTCACGTGGTAATAATTGCGAAAATAATTATTTATTATAAACGGAATGCACAAAGTTTGAAACAACAAGAACATTTTACAACTATTTATTTGTAAATAAAGATCTTGACGTCGTTTTTATTAAGAATATTACTTCATTCATTTGGTTTAAATTAGCTCACTGTTTAAGTACGGCATTTGAGAACCATAACCTTGATCTTCATTTGGGAAATGTTTTCACTGTGAATATGCTTGTTTTTGGCGATTTTATGTCAGACGTTACGCAAATTCAGTTATCAAAATAAACAGAAAAATCCAACTTTCTTAGCAATTCAATTGTCATCAAATTCTTGTTAAGATATTAAAGTGATGAAAAAACGTCAAAATTCAGTTTTCATAAAAAACAATTTCTTTACGGATTAACTTTTCAGAGGATGGTTTACAGACTGTATTTAAATTTTTACTCATACTTTTGTTCTCTGATCGGTTGATTCACACAATTTGTAATGGCTCGCGTTCAATTTTATTGTGATGACTTTGTTAAATCTGATTTCTGATTAGTCTAATCTCCTTTTTGTGCAGAAATGTAAATGAGAGTACGAATATCTCCTATTCATACTTTTGTGAATATCCCGGCCCTGATAAGAAAACATAGTGTGTTTTCAAGTAGAAGGTCCGGGATATTCACAAAAGTTCGAATAGGGGATATATATTTCGCTGTCAACTATCGAGCTTCAAATATAGTTTCTGGAAGTAAAAAAACGAGAATGCCATGATGGCATTTCAATACAAATGAATTTTCCCAAAGAATCCGAACTAAAAATGTTCGAGATTTTCTTCAAATTGAACTTTTCGAGAAAATATTGAAATATTAAAAAAAATTATTAATTCAAAAAATGAATAAATCTATTTGAAAAAAAATAACAATTTTAATTGATCAGAAGAATGTGCAAAACAATTAATTTCAAAATCTGTAAATGGTAGATTACTGCTTACCACATCCGAATCGTTAAATCTCCTTTCCAACCAATTTGTACTTCCGTACACCATAAATTTATGAATTTATTTGATCTATTCAGGAAGATTAAAAATGTTAATGAAAAAACTTAAGTCAGAGATAAAGTCAACTGAGTCAGAGATTCAATTCAGCTCAATTATTTTTTTCGAAATTCATCAAAACTCTGATATCTTTTCCGTTTTTGAGAAGTCAAGATTATCTAAAAATTTGGTTCATAAATTAAATAATTTGAGCAACATTAGTAGGATTCGAACACGCGCTATAGAGATAGTGAGCATTAATAAGTTTGACTTAGGTTGAAGAAGGGATATATTTGGCATCAGATAATTTTTCAAATTTTGAATCTGTTTTCCAAAACACAGCTGCCTAGGTAAGAATTAAAACAACTTTTAGTGCTTTAGGTTATTTTTTGAATTCTGAAAATATGAAGAGTGATAATTGGCTTATTTTAACTCTAGTCAGCCAACTTTTAACGATAGTTCAATGTGCGAAGGTGAAAATTTGAGTCGATTATTAGAAATAAAATATTAAATTAGTTGCGTTTATAAACACATCCTATCTTCAAACGGCCAAGATACAATGCAATAAAAATATTATTTTTAAAAAGAATCGAATAAAAAATCGGACTGAAAATTGGACCGAAAGTTGGTTGGGCCGAAAGTTGGCTCAAAATTTCGCGGAATATGATTTAGATAATTTATAAACATTATTATTCCGTTGCGTATACATTGAACTATTTAAATTTTTGTTTGGCTACCGGAGTGATAATAAGTCGCCAAGATCCTAGAAAATTACGGATTATTTCCCTTTATTTAAATATCGCAATTTAAAAGTTTTGATTGAAAGCACCGCATTTACCGTATCCGTTCGTTCATAAACCCGCAAAAATGCAATATCCGGTTTGAATAATTTCAAGTTCCTAAGCGTTTTGATGAATCGGAGAGATTTCAGATTCCTCATTTCCGAATGTCACATTCCGGTCAATTATTTGGTAATTCTGACTTAAAATAATTGAATTTACCGTCATCTTAAATTTTGTGATTTGTTTTTTAAATTCAAGGTTCTAGAATGAAGCATCACTTACAGACTCTGAATTAGATACTATTTTATACACTATTTGATAGACTATAGTTGAACACATATCTCGATTAAAATTGATTCAAGGAAAAGTGATAAAAAACCCGAAAAATGCAATATCTAATTTTATAAAAAATTGGATTTTTATCAGAATTTATTGAGGATCCAAAAATAAAATTGAAGCTGCTCCAGGCTGAACCCATACTAAAGTCAGCTGTAGACTCTATGATTTCACAGTTTTCTAATACAGTTTTGTAGAACGTAACGTTTTGAACGTTAATTATTTCATTAAAAGCAACGTTTCGATTTATTTCATTAAAAGCAATTACAGAGTTGTTGGGTTTATAAATTGATCTGGCAGAAAAGAAAATTTTCGTGACTTTACAAATTGGGAAAGAATTTAAATTGAGCGTTACTTTTGTCATTTCAGAAAGCAAGAATACGGTAACTTAATTATTATTTACTGAGTTATTTCAGATTTTACATGGATAACGAGTTTTATCTCGACTCAATTTTTTTTTGATTATGAAACAAAAGCTTGTATCATGCAGTTGATGTTGAATGGTAAATGGTTCTCTTTTTTCAAAATATCAGTGATAATGAAAAATAAAATAATCTTCAAATATCTTTACATGACTTTTTTAAAGAATTTAATTAAATGACTCACCAACGCGGCAAAAGGAGATATTTCAAGTTATGATGGTCGATTATGGTCGTAAAAATTGAAAAAAATGACACAACTTATATCCCTTATTCACACTTTTGTAAATATCCCGGCCTGATTAGGAAACGTAGTGTGTTTTCAAGTAGTAGAGCCGGGATATTAACAAAAGTGTGAATAGGGGATATAAAATTTAAACGCTTATTATTTTTTCACGTCAATTATAAGATAGAAGATAATCGAGCGCGCTCATTTGTTGGTTTTAAAAAGCCATCTCAGAATTTGTATTTGGGATTTAACTGAGACTGATTTTGAAACATTTCGTTATTTGCAATTATAAAAGCAAAACATACCGAACATATGGGTCGAATATTCACTCTCTCATTCGCCAGCTCACTTTGTTAACGACAGGCGGTAATAACTCGGTTAACCGCGGTTTAACGATGAATTGTGAAAATGAAACAAAGTTAAAAACAATTATATCTTGGCATAAATAAAACTCCAGTTATAAGCCTGACATGCATTTTAGTCAAAATGAGAAAAACATGAGAGTTGTATTTATGAACAAGATTTTTACTCAAAATCTTAATGTAATTCGGCTTTTGAAAAAGACTTATTTATTTAAAACAAAAGTGAAAACGTCTGAATCAGACTAATTCTTCGATTTTCTTGAACAAAAACTAATAATTAAACAAATTTTTTTCATCTCTGAAAAAAATGAAATAATCGTCTGATTCGGACCAATGTCTTCAGTTTTATTTTTCTGTAAATATTCGTTCTCAGTTTGCGCTATCTAAGAACTTAATCGGATAAGCTGTTTTAAACGCCAAATTATATGACGATTTTGGCTTAAATCCAGTCAAAAATCAAGATAAATCCGTGAATCGAATAACGACAAACTCTAACAGTATTGTACGATAAGTCTGTAATAGTTCAAGAGATATGTTATCCGTTCGTTAAATAACTAGCATTTGGAAATGAGTTTTTTTTGACGGGCATTATTGTTCTAAAAAGTGGCTCAATTCAGCGAACTAGGCTGAAAGTTTTGCTCAATTATTTTGAAAGTTTACTATCGCATAATTATAGATATTATCAAATTATCTTTTGAAACCTATGTGACATTGGCAATGTAGTTCAAATTGTTATTTTAGCGTCAACCCCTAAACATACAAATGTCATTTTTTCAACAGTTTACTCTGGTCCGTACAATTTCAAGATGTGGAGTCGAAACACGTTTAAATCGGACAACCCGAGTTTGTAAGTAAAAACAAATTATGAACGCGTGGTTTTTCAATTGCAATAAAATGCCACACGTGACCTAGATTTGATTGTAAAAATCTGATTAAAACTTTAACTGACTTCTAGAAAAAACATTATTTCTGAAGGTTTTTTGAAATTAATTATAAGCACGTCTTTTTGAACATTAAATTTGGTAAAAAATCTTAAATTTCCTAAACATGTCGCATCTACGCATGATCAGAAAAACCATACCGAAGACAAATAGTGACGTTGTTTTAGTGGGTTCTCAATTTGAAGAGATTTTCAGTTGAATTAGGCCCGTTTTGGTTTAATAATTAAATTTTTTATTTTCTTTGTGTTAATTTCTGTGTGTTAAAGTTTTGCTGAACTGGTTCACAACACGAATCATGCTTTGTTGATGAACCTTCGTAAAACTGATTCTTCAATTAATAGATATCCCCTATTTACAGTTTTGTAAATATCCCGGCCCTATTATTTAAAAACACACTACGTTTGCTAATCAGGGCCGGGATATTGAAGCGTGAATAGGGGATATAGAAACAGCACAACCATTATTTTAAATGTTATTTTGATTTTATTTCACAACTTGAACTAATCATCGGTAATTTTTCCTCCTGAACTGCAAAAAAGTTCAGACAAAAACCGTAATACTTTAAAAGAAAATTACCCAAAATCGGATTATTGCGGGTAAAATTTTGGTAATGATTACTAAACAGTCACATCTCTTACGTATTTATAATCTCATCTTATCACCGTAGATCCTCGCTTAAACGCTGGGCTAATTAATCTAAAAGTCGGTGTATTAACAGAATATCTAGGATAATGATCATCGCAAATAAGGTAAGAAAAAGTTACTAATTTTCGTAAAATTAAACAGATCAGTTTATTTTTAGAGTCAAGTGTAATCGAGTCCCGATAAGCACGTTTTCGGATGATTACTTTCGGATCTTTCCGTTGTTGTATGTGTAAAGTAAAATTACAACATTTTTTACGTGCAAAAGCAGACCTTTAAACAAGGTCAAGGGTTAAATGTGAAAAACTGTAAATTAACAGTTTAAAAAATCACAAAAATGATTTTTTGACTCTCGAAAGTAACTAGGATTTCGAAACCTTTAACAATTCAGCTTTAAAAACCGACGTATCCGATCGAGTTCTGAAACTGCTTCTAAAGACCAAATACAATTTGAAGGAACAATGTTGTGATCAGGGGTCAATTTCAAAAACCTGATCGGACCGAACTTGATCGGATCGAAGATTTCAAAAACCTGATCGGATCGAAAAAAAGGCGATCCGATCGGATCAAGTTCAATCCGATCTGATCAGGTTGTGCCGACCCCTGGTTGAGAGAAATAAAAAGAAACAAATCGAACCAATTTTTTTTTGGTGAAACCAGTTAAAATTAAATCCTCTGTTCACGCTGATGTTAATTAAGGTAGCTTACATATTTTGTCAAACTTAGCCAGCTTCTACGTTACTATCAGTGTGAACAGGGGATATAGTGTTTTATAATAAGTGTTATAATAAAATAGTTCGATAAGCTTTCTAAATACTCAATCGGATAAGTTGTTTCCAAAACCCGAAATTTCAACGGTTTGGACACCCTTTTCAATATCCTTTTCCCAACGGAACTCCATCTTAAAAACGTTTACTATCTCTATAGCGCGTGTTCGAATCCCACTGATGTTGTCTGAGTTATTGTCT
>SCLH01000593.1:546166-604847 GCA_004367855.1 Oikopleura vanhoeffeni
TCGTAAGATTAAAAACCTTGGTTTTCTAAATTAACTTGCTCAGAAGCAATGTGAAATCAATCATGACTGTCATTTCGACGTCGATTTTTAAAACTGATAAGAACGCAAAACCACAGAATCAGAAAAGTGATACATTAATAGTTTCATGAAAACGATTCATCAAACCAGTCACCGGAAAACGGTTAATTCATACTGTTTGGTTATTGACGAGATATATTATATGCATTTTTTATAGACTATCGAAAGCTTGACAAAATGTAGTTTTACTATGAATTATAGTAAAACTACATTTTTTTCAAGCTTTCGATTTATTTCAAAGCATCGTCAGAAAGTTTTTTTTTGGACTGCGAATTTTTTGTGAAGTGTTTTTTGCAGGTTAGAATCGTAATTATTTATCAATCAATTCGAGGCCCACAATAAAATGATTGCCAAATTATTACGATTTTGACCTGCGAAAAACATTTCACAAAAAGTTCGCAGTCAAAAAAAACTTATCTGACGATAATTTGAAATAAATCGAAAGCTTAAGAAAATTGAGTTATATTAATTTTGATACGGTCCAAAAATTTTAAAATTCTCTAGCCAATACTATTTCTGCACATATTTGTAAACTCTAGACTTTGTATTTTAACAGTTTTGAAACTTCTGATTTGTAAAAACTGAAGCCTGAAGATGCGTAAGCGAAACGTTGCACATAATAAATATTTAATATTCAGTTTTACTACCTATTAAAATAATTCAAACTGTTTCTCCTACATATGGTTTTTTAAGAAATGAAATTTTAGCTGAGAATGGCGTTCTTGATTTACCCTGTAAATTAAGCGGGAAGTCGATGAAATTATCCGGAAGGTATTCTCAAGTCACGTAAATGATTCCTATCTTTAGATTATTTGACTAGTAATGATTTTATATGACCGTATATCGGTATTTTGTAAACATACTTGTTAACAGGATGGGCATAGAAGGACATTAGATACCGATTACGCGTGGTCCTGGAACATATAAGCTAGTTTTTAGCCACAATTTTAATAAAATTCTGCTTTTTAATACAACTTATCCGATTAAGATCTTAAAAACCTGAAACTGAGCAGAAATATTAAGTAAATATGAAATAAAATGGGATCAGAGCTTTTTTTTATTATTTTCTTAGGTTACTGAAATTGTTTAATAATCAGTTTTTGTTTAAAAATTGGAAACAATAGTCTGATTCGTAACATTTTTAAGATTTATTTTTGCTGAAAAGTTGGGCTCAGTTTGAGCTATATAAGGACTTAATCGGATAAGTCGTCATCAAAATCCAAATTATATGAGAAATTTTGCCTAAAAAACTCGCTTATATGTTCCAGGAGATCGCGTAATCGATATTTTTATCAATATCGCGGTTAGTCGTTTGGTCACAAAACTGAGAGTCGATCGAAAGTCAAGAATTATTTATTATCATGAGAAAATGCGAAACTCACCACCAGAGTCAGTGTTCTAGCGGGATGTGTTTGAAATTCTAATCCCGTCCCGTTCCAAGTGGTGCTTGTTTAATTCCGATCCCGTTTCAGAATATTGATTTTAGTTTCAAGTGGCGTCGATACCAAAAGTGATTTCTTTAAAATGCTATTTGGCTAGAATATGATCATGCGTCTTATTTTTCCAACATCAGTAACATTGAATTCTGGTCCTTTTTTTCTTTATATTCCTTAATTGCCCTCTCCGCAAGATTTGAGCCCTAAAAAACACGGGGAATGAGAAAACAACGCGGTTTTCAAAAACGCCTCAGCTGATTAGGTTCTGAAATAGCTCAAACTGTGCACAAATATCTAGTGAATAATAAAAAATAAAATTTCGTCCGAATCAGACCACGTTTTCTATTTTTTCTCAGAATTTGTTTCTATTTTTTAACATAAACTAATAATTAAACAATTTCAGTAATCTGAGAAAATAAATATAGAATTGGTCCTATTAAAAACAATTTTAAATGTTTATTTAACTTAGAAAATTGTGCTCAGTTTGAGCTATCTAAGAAGTAAATCGGATGACTTGTTTTCAAATGACGCGTCGTTTCTTCACCTCCCGTGTTTTTGAGGGCCCAAATATTTCGGAGAGGGCAATAAAGGGATATGAAACAAATCGCTTAATAAGGCGTTGAAATAGGCTGCATCAGATTAAGAACAACAAATCACTTCCGGTCTCGACGCTACTTGAAAAACAGGCTGTAAATCCAAACAACTCATTCGATAATATAAACGGACTGAATTTTTAGTAGTTGAAAGCATTAATTAGTCCAATGAGAACCCTTGCTTTTTTCGAAATTTGAAAAAAAAATTTTTGGTCTCTAAATTTTTCTGCACAAAATGTTCTTTTTCGTTTATTCATAACTATCACATAATCAAAATGGCTTATTTGCTGTAACACCCCAAGCATGTTTGTCTAAGAAAAGTTTTTATAAAACCGTTAATAATTAGCTTGCATTTACTTGGACGATTGTTTCTGCATCAATCAAAACTCCGGGGAAATGGTTTCAAAGTATTTAATTTTGAAAAGGTCAAAACAAACGCATTTTTGAGATCGAAAAATTGAATCGTTCGAAAGAAAATCACCTCAAAGTGAAATGTCAACGTTCAAGGTAAAAAAAACACTAAAATGCAACATTTTCGAATAGCAAACTTAATAAAGGAATGATCGAGTTTTCAGATAAAAGCAAAATTTTTCATTTTAAATTTATAAATTACGAGTTTTTTTGGCTTGATTCTATTAAATATAGCACGTAACGCTTTTAGTCATATTCTTATTTATTACAGGAGCTTACTCGAACCAATTAAAACGTTTATATTTACAAACACGTAGGTGTTTCACAGATTTATATGCTTATCGACCTATCAGCGGTGTTAATCATATTTCTGAAAAAAGGAAAGAATATGAGCAAAAATGTGACCAACTGATCATGA
Source organism: Oikopleura vanhoeffeni (assembly GCA_004367855.1). NCBI lineage: Eukaryota > Metazoa > Chordata > Appendicularia > Copelata > Oikopleuridae > Oikopleura > Oikopleura vanhoeffeni. The sequence continues at coordinate 549,103 of SCLH01000593.1, forward strand.
TATTTATTGTACGATTTATATTATTTTAAGCAATAATATATGCAATGATATATAGCAATAATAAATGCTAGTAAATCTAAGTGCTCAAGCTACAGGCAGAATTGTAATTTTTATATGGTTCGAGTAAATCAAAATAAAACGTAGGCATGTGACAAAAATGTTGACCCCTTGTCATCCTATTCTTTATTAAAAAAATGTATTAAACTTCAAAAATATATTCGTCTCTGGTCAAGGTCTTCCACATAAAATTTGCTCAATTTGAAGCTCAAAGAATTTTGCTTATTAAAATGTCAAAATCTTTTTTTGTTGAAATTTTATTTTTTCTATTTTATGTAGTTCAACTGAAACCACGAAAGTCATCAATATTTTTTCCCAACGGAACTTCAACTCAAAAACATTTACTATCTCCATAGCTTGAGTTCGAATCCCACTGATGTTGTCTAAGTGATTGCGTGATTACACATCGATCAGATTTAGCGGTCCCAATATCAAGCACCCTTGCCTATAATCATACTCAAGACAATCAGTAAGACAACATCAGTGGGATTCGAACACGCGCTATAAAGATCGTAAACGTTTTTGAGATGGAGTTCCGTTGGTAAAAGGATATTCATAAACGTAGCCCTATTTTCCATGTTTTTTGTTCAGAATACTTTTATATGTCCTGAAGTCTTTCTAACGACAAATGGTCGATTTTGTTTCATTTAAAATGTTTAGGTCAAAACTTTCATGATGTTTTAATGGTGAACTCAAGCAAAATAAAATGAGGTCTTTCAGAAATCTCACTGTTTTTCTCAACGAAAACCAAATTTTGAACATTTTTGTACAAAATGACACCGAGGACTATGAAATTTTCTAAATAAATGAACGAAAAATTGAGCTCCTAGAACAGGCTTGCTAAAACCCTGGTTGAGAAAAATAAATAAATGTTATCCGTTGTAATCCATGTATCCTTTTGTAGAAGAAACACGGCGCTAATGACGTCTAATTAAGAGTACTAATCTAGAGATGAATAATCAGCTACGGTTTCAACATATATCGTGCACTGAACGTGGCTGACAGGATTATTGTACCAGTTTTGACAGACGAAGAATGCTAAATATGGTAGCAAAATTTTATCATATCGCTTAACTTTCGAAATCAAATTCAAAGAAAATTATAATTTTAATATATATATAACATATCATTTGTTAAGGAGGTCGGTACATTTTGACCGATTTGCAGGTTTAAATTTTTTTTTCTTTATGGGAAACTTTTTGTTATTTCAGAATTTCCGGATAAAAACTTTTTGAACGGAAGTTGGCACTTTTGAGCCTACTTCGTATCATCTTATTTTTATCTTACTTTAACAATCCTCATTTGAAAAAACATTCAAAAAACGCGCGTTTGCTATCGAAGATGTCTAAATTTGAGTGAAATTTATTTTTATTAATCAGAAACCTAAAAAAACAGTCTCGACCACCAGGGAAAATTTAAATGATTTATTTTTAAACAATTTTTACGTCAAAATCTAAAATTGAATTTTTTTGAAAATGACGAAATAATCCGAAATTTTCGGACGTCGAGAGAAATATTTTTTTCATGAGTTAAATGAAGTAAATTTAACCTAGTGGATGGGTCGGCTTACCAATTTGGAAAATTTCGGTGTACTAAAATTTATTTCAATTTTTGATAAAAAAGGGCTTCGATGGATTTCTGCCAAACCATAGTTCCGTTGCAAAAATAATGATTCAGAGTATAACCAAGATGAAAGAAAACGAAGACATATTTCAATAAAAAAAAATGATATTATCAAAATTTTCAGCTGGTGATTCGAAAAAAATTTGAGCATTAAATGAGGAAAATTTTAAACTATTTCCAAATATCTTTGACCAAAAATCACAGAACCATGTCATATTATTTTTCAAAGAGCATTCAAAAAATTTCTGGTCACCAACGCGAGAAGTTGAAATTGTCATTTTGAAGAGTGTTTCTTGTTGATTAGTAACAAATAAAGCAAAAAATTAAACAAAACAGAATGCATTTTTTAATATTGTTCGGACCTTGTTTCAAACATTTCTCATAATTTGTCAAATTCAGAAAGTTTAATTCGAAATCAGATTTTTTAAAAAAGCAACAATTTGAAAATTCTGTAGTTATAGAAGTTCCCTGGATTATGCAACATTACTTTGATGGTATATTAAGGGATATATATAAACTCAGTTAAGTTTTTTTCACCAAGAACCCATATCCGTATCTGTCAAAATCACCTGTCGATTTCAGGCCAAGAATACGTCTCCCGTTTTTTGATATGTTCGAAGAAATTATAAATAAAACTAATCTTTATATATTCAATATAATCATCATATATGCAGAAAAATGTTTTTGAAATCGTCCATTATTTAGCTTAAAGTTTTCAAAATACAGTCCAAGTATAATTTTAAGCTCAATAATAGGGATAACATTTCGTTATTTTTTTGAAAAACGGGACATATTTTTTTGACCGTGTATTTCTTACACAAAATACTATGTGAGTTGATGGATTTTGCCGTTAAATACCTTAATGCAGTTCAGATGGAGTTAAAACAAAAACGGCGAGAATATCCTTTTCCCAACGGAACTCCATCTCAAAAATGTTAACTATCTCTATAGCGCGTGTTTCGAATCCCATTATGTTGTTCTTAGTGATTGCCTTGAATGGTTTTAGGCAAGGGTCTTGATAATGGGACCGCTAAATTTTTATCGGTGTGTAATCACTCAAACAATCACTTAGACAATCGGTGGGATTCGAACACGCGCTATAGAGATAGTAAATGTTTTTGAGATGGAGTTCCGTTGGGAAAAGGAAGTACTAGACTGGGAAGTAACCGTCTCTTATAGACTGACAGGCGGCCGGTTCTCTTACTCATCGCTAAACATCCCTATTCTACACAAAACTGATATCATTTTGCCGAGATTTGTGCTCACTCCCTCTGAAAAATATATTATACATAATGTATTATGTACCGATATTTATTACTCATGAGAAATAATGAGATCATTACCATCAGTCTTAAGTTTAAGAAAGATCGAAAGGCAGATTTTTTTAGCGCCGGAATTTCGAATTATATGAATTAAAGGGTACTCTGATCAATTCTTTGAAACGATGATTGAAAAATTTGTTGGTCAAAATAAAGCTGTGGTCCATCCAGCTTTCAGAATATATTATTTGATATTCTTAGCATGATATTCAGATGTCAAATGTTATTATCAAAATTTGAAAACACGTTTAAATCGGCTGAATAGCATAAAATATTTATAAAAATCAACAATAATAAATAATTTTAGTCTAAAAATATTGTACTTTTCGTATTTTAATGGCAGACGTACTTTTATGGACAATTTATCCATAAGACTGAACACTTGACTAAAAAGTCAGTTCTGGGAAAGTAAAACCTCTATTTATCAGAAGGCTGAACTTAGTTATGGTTCGAAAATTCTACGCGTGATATTGATAATGAACATTTTCAAGCGAGAAAGGTCACTTCAGATTGACAACAAGTTAAGAAGAGTATAGCTAGAGTATACTGTATAGCTAATCATTCAGTTTTTTTTTGAGAATTTTAATATTATAAACGTAAAGAGTGATATAACTTTCCATGATAAGGAAATAGTATTTCTACATTATATTTGTCTATTTTCGATTTTTTTCTTCTTTCTGACCTGGTTCAGCGTTTTTCTCGAAAAAAATTCAAAACTTATACGTCTACGCTATTGCATTAAAAGCTAAACTTAATTTCCCATTGATTCATATTTTGAATATCTTTTTCCCAACGAAACTCCATCTCAAAAACGTTTACTATCTCTATAGCGCGTGTTCGAATCCCACTAATGTCGTCTGAGTGATTGTCTTGAGTATGATCACAGGCAAGGGTCTTGATAATGGGACCGCTAAATTTTATCGGTGTGTAATCACTAAAACAATCACTTAGACAACATCAGTGGGATTCGAACACGCACTAAAGAGATAGTAAACGTTTTTAAGATGGAGTTCCGTTGAGAAAGAGATATGGATGTTTCGGCTTGTATGCAACGTTTGATCGAATTTACGTCCCGTGAAAATATGTTAAGTCTTCATTATTTATTCTGGTTTGACTTTGTGTTTGTTATTAGTGGGAAATTACTACAATGGTATAGGACTGATTTGACTGTAATTTATAGTTCTTAAAAAAATTGAACTTATTTTTTTAGCTTTGAAAATTTTCAGTTAAAAATTATTTTTTGAGGAAATCTAGAAATTTTAACGTGTCGGGCTCGAATCAAACATGTTTAGTTGCTGAAACCAAAGTTATTATAATTTTTAAAATGAGCCCATGAAACAAAATTACATTTAGATGGTTGTTACGACACGCTGTATCTAAAAGAAAATTTTTAAGTTTTTAAAATTTGCGACACCAATTTTGTGAAAGGTTTTCCGAGTTTGAATTTAAAACAAAATCTTTTAAATAAGTTTTTAGGTTTTTGAGATAAAACACGAATCACCGAAACATTGAATTCATAAAAAAAGTCAAGTGAATTTGATACGGTTATAAAATATTCTCTTACAAAGGTATAGTTAAATTTTTGCAATGATCTTTATCCAATTTTCTCGAAAAAATTACATCATTCCAAACTGTTATTTGCTAAGAAAAACAAAGTTTCAGGAAATTTTAGATTCGACGTCTGAGACCAATTATGTGAAAGATTTCGTGAGAGTAAAAGATAATCATATCTAACGACAGTATTTTATATCATTCATACTTGGTTTATTTTATGTGCTCATTCTCGTTAGCTCAACCAGGATAAATGTGTTCCAGCTCGTCAAAGATCATTTTTTCATGTAATTTAGGAAAGATTTAAGTTCAAATTAACTAGTTCGAATTCGTTAACATTTCGAAAAAATTCAAAACTTTGGAAACATTTTAGTCATGTTTCGTCCAAAATTTATTCTGATTTTTATTGAAATTTGTTGGTAAAAACAAAAACACTCAAACTTTTACCATGGATGCCGACATATTTTCTGACCGCTGTTTGAAAAATCATGGAATTTTTATTTTTCATCTTTTATTGATTTTAAGGCATATTATTAATATTTACCGCAAATCAAGTCGAATTTTTTTATACGTGGATTTTGGAATTTTTTATGAAAAATCAGGCAGAATCACTTGTGAAATTTTCTGTTATCTATTTGGTTTCCGTATGTCATCCGGAAGGGTCAAGCGAATATCGTGTCTATACCACTGATGAAATTTACAACACTTTTTTGTCACACCGGTCAGTGCCATTTAGTACGCAATTTTTATTTCTGCGGAGAAATTAAATATAATTTTTAGTGTTTAAGGCGGTATTTCTTTTGATATTCCGGACATTTTTACCATTAAAACACAAGCGAAGGCCATTTTTATTACTTCAAAGCTGTTTCTCTATTTTGGCTATTTGTCATCGAGAAAAACTGTCATATTTAGACAAATTCTCAATGTGCAGAATAATTTACTCATTTTTTAGTGGATAACACCCGAAAATGTCTGAAGTTTTTCAATATCGTTTTCAAAAAATCTTACATCGGGTTAAGTTAAAAATTCACATCTATGCCACCCCTTTTAAGACTTGTACAAAATACCAAGGAATAAAAAATGGTTATGGAAAAGTAAAAAATTGAAACATGACAGAAGTTATCGAAATCATCTAGCATATTTATCATAAATTGTTAGGTGCAGTCCCCGCTCCCTAACTGGTACATATTGATCGTACGCAAGCCCGTAACTGGAAAGTTTTTGCCCTTTACTGGTACAGTTACCATATTTTATCTGAACTTCAAAATGTTCTAAGAAAAACCCAGAATAACGAATTGCCGCAGAAATCTTTCCAATCAAATCTTTTTATATAATATTCCAAAGATTTTCTTGAATTACCATTGTTTTGCATTAAACAAAAAAGTACAAGTTGAAAACTTAATTGTGAGAATTATCGATCAAAACAAAGGAATTATAATAACAAGTTTCTCGAAAAAAAGATATGAAACTGTTCGCTGTATATCCCTGTTTGCTGGATAAATGATATGAAACTGTTTGTTGTATCGATTACGGGGGCTCCTGGACCTTTGTTACTAGATTTTTTGCCAAATTTTTTTATTCAATTCAGCTTTTGCTAACGACTCATCCGATTGAATCCTTAGCTGGATTAAACAGAGCACAAATATCTGATAAATAATTAAATTTAAAAAATTGGTCCGAATCCGACGATTGTTACCAATTTTTTTAAGAAAAACTAGTAATTTAACAATTTTAGTAATCTAAAAAAAAAGATAAAACAAAATGATCCGATGAACTAATGTTTTTTATTTTATTTTTCACAAGATATTTGTGCTCAGTTTTAGCTATCTAAGATTGTTATCGGATGAGTTGTTTTTTAAAGCCGAATTAAATAAAAAAAATGACTTAAAAGCTAGTAAAAAAGGACCAGGAGCCCCCGTTATTGGTATATTTCATTTGTGTTATGCACAAAACATTTTTTATTTAGATTCGAATTTAACTAAAAAATATAACCATTTGTATCTACAATAAAGCTTTCTTATTAAAACATAGAAATTCGTCCTTACTGATACACAAAGCCCGAACTGGTTCAGTGTTTAAAGATTGGTAATTATAGGCGTGTAAAAGAGAAGGGAACCATACTCAAGGGGAAGAAGGGAAATAAAAAAACAGGAGGATCTCCTCGATTCTCCTCAAAAATAAAATTTTAATTTTTAAAAATAACGCTTTAATTCAAAAAACTGAGGTTTTAAAATGAAAAAATCCGGCGCAATGGGAAAGATAGCATTTGAGGATAGATCAAAAGGAAACTAAGGGAAAGTGGAACGGAATCAAAAAAAAAGAAAAAGGAATGAGGAAGAGTATAGAAACATTCCCTTTTACAAGCCTGGTTAAGTGTTCCAGTTAATAAAGGAGGCCTGAATACTGTTTATCATCGGTGAGTGTCAACTTTGTGTGTCAGTATTGCGATTTGATCTATTAATTCTTATACGTAGATCTTCGAAGCACAAAAATAGGTATTTTACAAATCCTTTTCCCAACCTAACTCCATGTTAAAAATGCTTACTATCTCTATAGCGCGTATTTGAATCCCATTCATGTTGTCTTAATGATTGTCTTGAGTATGATTATAGGCAAGGGTGCTTGAAATTGGGGCTGCCAAAGTTGATCGGTATGTTATCACTCAAGCAATCACTAAGACATCATTAATGGAATTTGAACACACGCTAAAGAGAAAGTAAGCATTTTGAAGATGGACTTAGGTTGGGAAAAGGATATCGTATGTTACAAGTACCTGGTTCTGTATCAAAAAATAAAATTCCTTAGTGGAGATTCAACGTAAATTTTTACTTCAGATAACAATGGTTGATTTCAAAGATAGAGAGACCACTTTTGAAGAAATTTTCGATTTTTGAAAAAAAATTTCATCTTTCTTGTACAAGATCTTGTAGAAGATCAAAAATGATATCCTGAGCCGAAATTTTAGGTCCGGCAAGTGACAATACAATACACTCGGTGCGTGGCGACGCTGTGTACAAACTTTTACTCATTGTCTTTTATCATTTTGTATGGAAAGCCAAATCTGAGCCAATCAGAGACGCGTATTCTTCCACGCTTCTAGCGGTTGGCACTGAGTGGGATGTTTAACTGAGATACGTCGTCTTGTAGCCCAAAAAATATGATAAAAAAACCATCTGTGAAAAAAGGCTACAAGACGGAGCCCAAACAAACCAACTTGTCACTAGAAAGATACGTAAAAACTGTTTTTAAATTAACTAAGAAATCAGACTTGTCATGGCCGTTTAGCTCAGTTGGTTAGAGCGTCGTGCTAATAACGCGAATGTCGCGGGTTCGACCCCCGTAATGGCCATATTTTTTCAAAGTTTTTAATAAAAAGTGTTAAAAAAATGGTTTACATGACTAGAAAAATTCGAATTAATTTTATGTAGAGTAGAAAACTAACTGTTTGACATTTTTTCAGTTCGGGCTCAATCTCGTTAGTCTTCTTTTGTTTCCCGCCGGTTAAACTCTCTCAGCAACATTATAAATGTAATGTTTAGCTCCAGACTTAAAACAGTAGTGTTGGCAATTGGCAACACACGAGCTTCTGGCCAAAAGTGTTGCTAATGTCCATTATTCTTGCCCGTTTTTATCATTTCAGTCAAATTTTGGATCACTTTGGCTCAAAAGTGGTGCCGATTGCCTACACGTTCTGGATAACGCCTGGAGCAAATTCTATGCAATTATTACGTTGCTGAGAGAGTTGAATCGACGGGAAACCATAACAGACTTATCTGAGATAGAAAACCTACATTCTAAAGAAAATATGTCTCGAAACAACCAAAACTAAAACTATTATACGGGTTAAGGGCCCTCGGTTGACAAATCGTGACTTTTTGGAGGATACAAACAGACAAGATACAATCATCCAATCAAAGCTCCGAAATGCAGAATGAGCCGATTTCATTGGTCAAATTTGGGTCTGATCAATCAATCAAATACTCGGATTTAACATTTTTTTAAAAATTCACGATATGTCGGTTAAGGGACCCAAATCTATATTAATCCTTTATCACCCGTCAGCTCAGTTAAAATAACTTTAGTTATTCATTTTTAATAATTCAAGAACTTTATTTACAATAGAATTTTGAAAAAAAGATTGAACAATGGTTAAAAGTTGCAATTTATCCTTCTGGATTATCCAAAGTTTTTTGTTTTGACCTTGTCATGCATTTGTGAAATTCATAATAATCCGTATCCCGAATAAAAATTGTATTCAAAGAATATTATCAACATCCTGACCAACAAACGTATAACTAACTATTATTTTTCTTCAATAAACTGAGGGTTAATCGTCTGACATTTTTCATTCTCTTGAAAGGGTTAAAATAACTGACTGCAATCAGCATAAAGTCAAATTGGATCGGGTCTGGATCGGATCGGTCGCCTTTTGAAAAGATTTGATCTGGATCGGATCGGTCGACTTTTGAAAAAATTGGATCTGATCTCGATCGGATCGGTCGTCTTTTTAAAAGATTGGATCAGATCGGGATCGGATCGGTTGCCTTTTGAGAAGATTCGATCCGATTAAATTCCGATCCGACCTCTTCTCAGTATTATAAAAAGAGTTTTTTTTGTATCCGATAGAGAAAAGAAAACATCTCTAATTATACATGTCCATATAGCATGATATGTATGTTTGAGGTTTAAACTTCTATTTAATTAACGGGGACTGTAGAAACACGTCATTGTCGGCGAGTTAAAACTTGTCGATCAAATTAAGGATTGAGGTCCCTCAGTTGATTAATTGTGACTATTTAAATAAAAAATGCAGCGCGGGATACTAGCATCAAATGAAAAACCTGAATTGAAGTATAGGCCGATTTCATTTCTCAGATTTTGCCGGATCAGGTAGTCGAATGCTCGGATTCCGCACTTTTCAAATCGCCATAATCTATCGATTTGAGAGCCTCAATCCAAAACGAAACTATTTTTTTTTCGAAGTTTTAAAAAAAATCATTCAAATCACAGAAATAACTTATTTTTTAACGAAATCTGATTTTCGAAAATGAGGTGATTTGAATCCTAACAAAATCAATAAATTCAAACATTTTGATCGAGAAAATTTTCATATTAAATGCATGTCCCGGATCATTAGATAAACGCTCGAATTGACCTCAGTATTACTTTGCAAGCTCGAAGTTTTGATAAAACGATAGCATTTATTTCAAATCACTGATATCATTTCCCTTTATCACACTTTTGTAAATATCCCGGCCCTGATTCGCAAACTTAACGTGTTTTTACTAGTAAGTAGTAAGGCCGTGATATTAACAAAAGTGTGATAAAAAGGTTTCACTTCAGTCAGATAAAAAAATCCAGAAATACGTGATATAAAATTTTAAACGATTTTCCGAATTTCAAATTTTTATGCAAATGATGGCCTTGGAAAATATCACATTTCAGTTTGATCTGCGTTGAAATTCAGTTTTGACTTATTTCTCATTATAAACTGATCCTCGTTTATTTGACGTCAGAAGGCTGGATTATCAGCTTTGCGGTTGTTCTAGAAATTGATCAAATCGTTTTCTAGAACATCCGAAAAGCTGGTAATCTATTCTGATGACAAGATCCATTATATACCATATTAGCCCAGATAACATGTTTACTTATTCAGGTTACTATGAAAGATCATTTTAACATATTAATAATCGTCATCTTTGACTGGAATACAAGATTTAAGGGAGAACCGAATACGGGGCCTCTTCTCACATTTCTCTCTATCACACTTTTGTCACTTTGCAACTCTGATGAGCAAGTGGTGTGTTTATAAGTCGTAAGGCCGAGAAAGTGACAAAAGTGTGACAAAGGAATATTGGTCACTTTTTGCCAAAATTTGTATGTTATTCGGCTTTCGAAAACAACTCATCCGATAAAGTTTTCAGATAGCTCAGATATTTGGTAAATAATAAGTTTGAAAATGTTCGAATTGGAGCATTTTATATACTTTCTGCATCACTGAAATTGTTTGATTATCAGTTTTTTTTTCAAAATTGAAAACAATGGCCTGTTTTGGACTAATTTTTCCTTTAATTTTCTCTAAATAGTTCTGCTCAGTGTGTGCTATCTATGAACGCAATCGGATAAATTGTTTTCAAAAGCCGAATTATACGAAAAATGTTCCCAAAAAAGTGGCTAATATTTGCGAGGAAATCCGGTAATCGGTGACCATCGTCAAATGATTCTTCAAGAAAAATGATTAAAAGGGTTTAATGGTCTCTGAAATTATAAAAAAATTTTAAATTGACTGATGGTATTTATTTCCCAGTATTTTGTCAGGTTAAACCTTTTTGATATTTTTGAAAATATATTGTCTTGATATTGAGCATTTTAATCTTATTTTAAGGATTTTAAGTCATTCAGAGTACGGTTTTGAAAAAATGAAACACTAATATTAAGGTTTTATCGTAACAAATATTCGCGAACTCATTAACTTAAAGTAACGGTTTAACAGTTCAATGGTTTAGCATGAAATTCTTTAAATTAGCTGAAAAATTATCACGACTTTTAACTGATTATTTCAAACGATATGGATTACCGACCCTCAGAGTACAGAACCTTAATATTTGAATGATACAAACAACGCAAGATATTAGCACCCAATCAAAACCCTGTATTGCGGAAAAGACCGATTTCATTGGTCAGATCAAGAAAGGATCAACTAATCAAATGCTCAGATTTCGCATTTTTCAAATATTTAGGATCTGAGCTCTGTGGGTGGGTGATCCATATTGACGAGTCTACCTAGGTATATTATTTTTGTACTTTTGAGAATTAAAATAAAACGTCAAGTTTTAAATAAATTATAAATATAAATTATATATTTTATGGAAAATCAAATCTAGAAATAATATTCCCTTCAATAGAACTCACGGACGAGACGGCTTTTGAGACTGGATCACGCTGTTTGAGCTCGCTACTGATTAGTTGAGCAATCACTGATCTATAATTAATATTGAGGATGTGAGTTTTATATTCAAATATCACCAAATATGAAATTATTGGGTTCTAGATTGGAAAATACTCCAGATATTTGGAATGTTATCTACATGACAAGTATTTCAAATTAACCTTTTTTATTCTGCTTATCCCCTGGTAGAGATCGAGATTTCCATTTGGTTTCATATTGACCTTCATTATATATGTAAAATTTACGTTCGGAGATCTCAGAGAATTAAATACGTTCAATTTGAAGTGCATTCCGAGGTATTGCGAAATATTAAGCAAAAACATGGATTCCCAAGGAAAATATTTCGTAATAATAAGTTTCAATTATTTATTTTGAATTCTTCGGATTTTAAATATAATATATAAATAGCATCTATAAAAAAGTAACAAGAAAAACTTAATTCTACATGATGTCTAAGAAAAAATTAGTGACTGAAAACAAACTGAAAAATGAAAATTTTCATTAATAATAATGTTCTTATTACTAGCATTTATTCAGTTCTAAAAACTTTAGTTTAGAAATTTGATGTTACGGCATGCTTTTGCATTTTGTGATTAACAACTTTAACGGATGGTTTCAAATCGGAATATGAAACAAGAACCAAAAATGTATCAGTGGACCCTAATGGTTTTCGCAAACTTTATATCTTAATCTTTTTTCGCTATAAAATACCACTCACACGCGCAGCCGTGAGTAGCCTGTTCAATGCGATTTTTATAAAAGTCAGAATATCATCAAACTTGGTGAGAAGTTCTCAAAAATATTCATCAAGAAGGCTAGCCGTGAGCGTCTTATGTTAAATTATCTGACAAATGTTTTATCAAAGAATAATTTTTTTTGTTTTCATTTGTTTAAAATATAACTGCGTATACTGAGTTTGGGTTAACCGTAGTTAACTTTAAGTTTTTCCAAGAAACAAAATACAAATTTTAATGATCTATTTCACAACCTTCCCTTTAAAACGCATGAAACCCTGACTCAACTGTATGTCATTATTTATCAAAATATGCAATCGAATGAAACAAAGAAATAAAAATCAAAATTTATAAGAGCATAAACGTCTTATTTATAAAAAAAATTTGGTCATATCGATTAATATTTAATGCTTGGTAATGACTTTATTTTTGTAGTCAGTTGATTTTCTTTATGACACCTGGTAAAACACCTTGGTATTTTCTGTTTTTTTATGCTATTTTTATCATGAGAAAACATTGTCCAATTTTACAAACACCAATTAAATGGACTCTGTTTAATCATTATAAAATCCGAACGTTCACATTTTTGTTTTAGAAACCAACTCATCTGCTTGAGCTCATAGATTGCTCAAATGACAATTCATATTAAAAAGTAAATTAAACAAAAAAGTTATTCGAAAAAAAAATGTAACCATTTGTTTAAAACCCCAGAATTATTAAGTTTTGCGTTATGAATTTTCGTGAAAAAAAGTCAAATGGCCCGATTCGAACAATTTTAACTCGATTATTCTCTCAAAATGTGTAGTCATTTTGAGCTAATTTTGATTTGGAAACGGAAATACTCAAAATGTTTGAAATATTATTTTTAATATTCAAAAGTGCATGAATAATGACAATTTGTCTTTTTATTCTTATAAAATTAATTTATTTATTTCATACAATATGAGCTGTTATGTATTTGAAACGTGAGGCTTAATTTTTTTTAATCTGTGTTTAATTTTACAAGTGCATGAAAAATGCCAATTTGTCTAATATAATACCCGCAGCTTGTATCTCGCGACATGCGGACAGTTTTCGTGGGCGGAGCCCTTATCTCACAATGGGCAAGTCCAGCCCCATTGGCTGAAATTTCCTCCCGTGGCTGGCACATACATTCTTCTGGTAGTATACAAGAATTTCTTACTTTAAATCCGAGATATTGTATAAGTAAGTGTTTAATTTAGAACTTCATAAACACCAAATCTTTGATAATGCTATTATAAAAAAGCGAAACGTTAGAAAATATACCATGAGAATTTTTTATATTGATAATCAAAGCTAGAAATCCTAACCAGTATTTGTGAGAACGAGTGGTATCTAAAATATCAATTTGCGTAACCACCTGGATTTTGAAATGCATTAACGAACAGGGAGATATCATATCTCAGATACGGTATTTCCTCTTTTTTGCAGATACATTCAACAAATTTTAGTTCCATGAATCAATTAGAAGACTAATAAAGTGTGCTTACCAACATAAGCTTACTAGAGGAGACATATGGAGAAAAAGTGAAGGACTTTTGCACTTGTAAGTTTGATATTTTAACAGCTCGACTTCATTTTGAAGTCATTTCAAATTATCTACCCTTAATTAATTGTTCGAATTCAGCTAGCTATTATTTCGTTTTAATTTTTAAAATTTAACACTTTTATCGAATGGAAATAAATTGATTACGAAGAAAAACCCAATCAAAGCAATCAATAGTTTAGGCCACTTGATGGCGTATCAGAGTTAAAAAAAATTGGTTTCTGTGCTATAGCTTCTCAAAAGTTGAATATTACAAGGTTTTTATTTCATGAAATGAGCCAATAACACCAATGTTTTATTTCATTTTTTTGGATTTGAAAAATAGATTTCGATATTTGGTAGATCTCAATTAAGTCACATAAGTAATAATGGGTGTTTTACTACGCGCTTTTATATGGCACTTTGATGATTATTTTTTCAACCTACGCAAGTATATATCACCGCATGATGACGTTCCTCATATTTTTGTAGTATGAGGAAAAGGGAATTTTTGAAATCATTTCCATTTTTTACAGTGAATCCAGGAAAACGTGAAACAATATCTCCAGATCACACTGATGATAATATATGCAGCTCAATCGGCAAAGATAAACTATAATTGCCAAATGAGCTGCTTATATTAACATAAGTTTGAACAGGGGATATATTGGACTGATTATGATTTTTCAACTACTATTTGACTAGGAAAATTAAGAAAAGCCGAAAAATCATCAAAATTTGTGTCGTGTTGTGTGATAAACAAATCAATAAGTAAAGTTTAAAAATTTGGTAACCGTTGGTATCTCTTTGAAGGTAAAATAAGTACAAATAATCGCATCACTATTACTCATGTCATGGCACAATGTCAATTTGATATTTTTTCACCGTTAGACTTCTAAATCGAATCAATAAATGTACCCATCATACAAAATCATAAATAATGGCGGAATAATTGCCATCAACAAGTTTTTTAAATTGGGGTGTTATATTGAAAAATAATGTAATTATATTCTAGCTCCAGATTTAACCAAAATAATTATTTTCAAACGTGACCAAAATTTTGAATTCTCGTTATTGATTGTTTTGGGTCATATCATTTCACAACCAACGTGACTCTCTATAGTGAATAAGTTGTCCAAACCGTTTAAAATTTTGCTTTCGGAATCGACTCTGTTTTTAAATGGCTAAAATTTACCAAAAATATCCTTTTCCTAACGAAACTCCATCTCAAAAACGTTAACTATCTCTATAGCGCGTGTTCGAATCCCACTAATTTTGTCTTAATGACTGTCTTGAGTATTATTATAGGCAAGTGTGCTTAATATTGGGACCGCTAAATTTGATCGGTGTGTAATCACTCAAGCAATCACTAAGACAATCACTTTGACAACATCAGTGGGATTCGAACTCGCGCTATAGAGATAGTAAACGTTTTTGTGATGGAGTTCCGTTGGTTAAAGGATATGAAAGAAATTGAGAGTAGAAATCTTAAGTTAAAAAAGATTATTTAAATAATGTCAAAAATTTCGAAAAATGGTTCGGACCAATTTTGTTCGTTTCATTTTTTCTCAAAAACTCCTGTGCACACTTATCTAAATTTGAGTTCATATTCGGCCAAGATGAGCCAGCTACCGCCAGAGTTTCAAGAGAAGTGGAAACCAAACGTCGGACGTTATAAAAAATTCAGTATAGTCGCTTTCAGAGTTCGCATAAGCTTGAGCTGGCTTACTCAAAATTGTAAAAATTTCTACTGGGATTCCTTGAAACTATGCCTTATTAAATAATACTTATAATCAAAGGTATAAGTCTAAGTAATTTTTGCACGTTCCACTTTTGGTTCCCACACCCCTTGGAACTCACGCGGTACCTGAATGAATATAAGGGTGAAAAAGGATACATGTATGGCTGGTTATTTCGCGCTGAAAACTAAATCGGATCAGCTATTTCACAAGCAAAATTTCAATGGTCTAGAGTCTAGACTCTAGACACCCAATTTACGATAAGGAGTCGCTTTGGGTGATAAAATGATATTTGGCAACTTATTTTTTTTTAAACTCATTTTAGTATTTAAACTTTTGAATTTATCATCATTCACAAGATTTAACTCAATGTGACGAGTTGATTATATTATCAAAGTATGGAAATCTAAAACTTTTCACAAAAAAATTATAGCTGGAAAAATTACCTTAAGTTTCCTTGAATTACCTTAAACTTACCTTAAATTACCTTTAATATCCCACAAAAAGTGAAACTTGAAATTTTTCTTAACTTTCGACAAAAAAATGCATTATATGATATATGATGCATTTTTTTTGTCGAAAGTTAAGAAATATTTTGAATTTCACTTTTTGTGGAGTATTTTTTTTCAAGCTCTATTTTTTTTGTGAAAAGTGTTTGTGAAAAGATATAATTTACATCTTTTTAAATATTTTTAATGACCATCTAGAATAAATTTTGATAGACGTTAAACATTTATCTATTGCGGCACTTGCTGGGGACTCTTATGCCATTTTTCTAACGAAAATTTTTATTTACAGTATGTGACATTTTTGCTCCCATGTTTTTAATTTGAACAAATCTGAATTCCACCGTTTTGATTGGTTCAATCTGGTTCAGGCGTAGGTATTTGCCAAAATTGATCGTTCTCATTGGCGGATAGCAAGTAATCTAAATTGTGAAAATGGGAGCAAAAATGTTACATACTGTTATTCGGCTTGTGAAAACGACTTATCCGATTAAATTTTTAGATTGACCAAACTGAGAACAATTATCCAGTGAATAACAAATTGTCTTAATTTATACATAGTAGTCACACAATATATTTTTGAATAATAAAAGTTCAAATTTGTACACAATCGTCTTTATGTACATTTATGCATATCCATTATTATAAAATGTGCATAACTGACAAAAAACTAAAATTTTGAAAGAGTTTTTCACACAGGCCATCTCCCTTTGATAACGTGAGGTTTTTGATTTAAACGATAGACTTTATTAAAAAAACGTTTTTCAATTATTTAAATTGAATAGTGAATTTCCCCACATGTTCGACAACTATCATGAAAAATTACCCGGTATTATGAAAAAATGTATCTTATCGATGCAAATGTGCCAATTACGATGCCACAAGAACACATAATCACTTGTCATCAGAAAAATGATAAGGGTTTATTTAAAAATTTGAAAACTCTTTACTTTTAAATAACTAATTTAAACCTTTTATCTTTATGTTAAACTCATTATTGAGTAAATTGTTTAGTTAAGACTACCCCTCTCTGACATGCATTCTAAATTACAGTATTTGTACGGAACAGTGAATCTAAAGATTCCGAACATGACGTATTTTTGTCAAAAATTTGTTTGATGTATTGACCGTTGTGCTTAAAAATTATCTAATTTAATTTGATTGATAAATCGATTACGCGACTTCTTGGTCGTTATTAACTAGATTTTTAAGCAAAATTTTAAAATAATTCGGGATTTGAAAAGAACTCATTCGATTACATTCTTAGATATCTCAAACTAAGCATAAATATCTTGGTAATAACAACATAAAAAAATAAGTTTATCGGACCAATTTATTTTATCTTTTATTCCGAGATTTCTGAAATTTTTTTATAAGTTTGTTATATAACAAATTGGAAGCAATGGTCGGATTTGGACCAATTTTTGTATTTAATTATTCAAAATGTATTTAAGCTCAGTCTGAGCTATCTAAGAATATAATTGGATGACTTATTTTCAAAAGCCGAATTGTTTAAATTTATTAGCCAAAAATCTAGTTTATAACGACCAGGAAGTCGCGTAATCGATATTCTTACCAATTTTTTCAATTTCGTTTCTTGAATTTTTTTGTGTGAATAATAGCAATTTTGTTGATGAAAAAAGTTGAAAAATTAAATTTTGAATGTTGTGCAAATATTTGATCTATTCAGAAAGTATTAATAAATCAGTTTTGTTTAATGATTTTCTCAAAATGATTTTCGGTTAAAATTGCTGATTTAACAGGTTCATACCGAATATGTTTTGCAAAAAATTTCAGCGCACAGAAAATGAGTCATTTTGCAACAAAAAAGAGACTGAACAAAAATTATTAGAATGAATTAGAAAATTTTGAGGATAAACCAATGAAATATTAATTAACCCTCCGAAGCATATAAAAAAAAGTTGCGCTGAGGCACGAAACCCTTTCAGGAGGCTATTTTTGAGCGTTGTTTACAAAAAACTCTTATGAGATCAACCTTTAATTTTACATTTATAATCAAGTAGAAGAGTTAAATTTTTGAAAATTTTGAAATTTTCTATATTTTGTTTTTTAATTCTAGAAAAAAATGTTTGAAAAGAAAGGTTAATCAAACCAAGGGATACTACCTCATGGTCAGCTCCAATAAATGTATGTTAATCTCAATAACTGCGCAGTGCTCTGTTCTACGCAATACTTTTGTGTGATTAAGTATATCTGTTGGTAATCAAAAATATTTCTAAATAAGTTCAAAATATTCGTAAAAAAATCATGAATTTTTAGGAAAAATTGTTAGTTTTCTCGATTTAACGAAATTATTTTATTATGATTACAATATCAAGGCAAATATGGTATGAGAGTACCACTCTTGCATGATTTTCACAAATTAAATAATTTTTCAAAGAATATCATTTTATCTATACTAATATTGAAAATAGATATTTTGAAATTTCACTCCCGAAAAAATATTTTTGGTCCAGATATGTCCAGAAGGCTAATTTTTATTTAAAATTGTACTCATAATACTTTCCTAAAAACTGGCTTATTAGAAATTTGAATTCCAAATTTGAATCAAAATAATTCTCAGGAAGTAAAACTTAAGCGAAAAATTGCCTTTCAATCAACTCATTGAATTTTGAAAGGTAACAGACGGAGAAGTTTCTCCGATCATTTTTCCATCATTTTTGGCTTATTTTGAGTGATTAAAGCCTTTTAAACGGCTATATGCCTCAGAATGGTAAACGAATACAGTGGGTGTGGGCAATCCGCATCGCTGAAAATGGGCAATAGTGAAGGCAATTGGTAAGATTTTTGGCCAAAAGCTCGTGTGATCATTGACGTTGGCCATTGACCTCAGCTACTGTTTATTACTCACAATGTAAATTTTACATATTTCAGTGATTATCCATCATTCAAAAGTTAAAATTTGCCCACAAAAAATATATTTTGACTTGAAAATCAAAAAATTTAGAATTTCAGCCAAAACTTTTCAGAAAATTTAAAGCCCGTTAATTGTCAATTTTGGGGAGTTATTTAATCCGAAAATAATAATTATGTTGATGACAAATTTATGTGGTTCGTGATGTTTATCTACAATGTACCGTTTCTCAAATTATTCTAGCCAAAATTATGCCATACTTCCGGGTTGAGAAGATAATTACAAACTTTGCAATCGAGTTTTGTGGTAATGTTTTGTTACGTTTTCGATATCCAAATAAAAACAAAAAATCATGTACTTGGGGCATTTAGAATGTAAAAAAACGTTTTTTCTAAGTTTTTAATTGAGTATTTTTAATGAGGCTTTTCTAATTTTGGTAGCCAAATCCAAATCTTGAATTTCATTGAATTTATTTTATCTCACCGCAAGGCAATATAAAATACTGATTAACATGAGTTGGAAACTGGTGAAACAGTCATTAAACAGTCACAAAACAGTCATTTAAAAACTGTCACAATTTTTGTTTGATTCATTTAGCAAGAACATTTTATAATTATTAAATAAAGAAAAAAAATGAAATCACGACAAATAATTGCGAATAAATTTTTATTTGACAGAGTCCAACCTACGCTCACACGAAAACGTTCAATAAGCCACCTCAAAACACACTAACAATTTATCTCTCTAAATCTTCTTTAAATCTTCAAATAAATAATTTCATGTGAGACTTCCGAGGAGCAATATCAAAAAGAATCTGAAGCCTGATTTTCAAATGTTTGCGTTAGATGGAAATTTTTTTTGTCAAAAAAACTCGTTTATGTTGCATTTTTTACGGTCAAGAAAATTTTTTCAAAAATTTGTTAACAATTCTTGTGTGGGAAAAGGTTGAGTTGTATCAGATTACAATTATTTTTAAAATGATCATGATATATAATGTATGCCAGTTTACACCCTTATGTTTGAACAACACAAAAACTTGAAAATAGACCCCATATCCCTTTATCACACTTTTGTAAACATCCCGGCCCTGATTAAAAAACGTAGTTTTTTTTAGAAGAATGCCAGGGATATTGACAAAAGTTTGATTAATGGATATATATGTTTTACTTGGAATGAACATGAATTATACAAGCTCTCAGAGGAAAAAATCGGCGAAGCTTTTCCAACTTTGTAATCATGAACTTTGAATGCAGAGCCATTTTGTTCACTGAGAGTTTAATTTCCAGTTTGAAAAAACGTTAAGAATGATAAGTTGACCTCCAGACCTCTAGCTGGTTCTGTGTCCAAATTAAATATTCGAAAGTATAAATAAGCTATTCTGAAATTTCTCAGCCGTCGAGGGTAGAACGCCAATATATAGCCTGTTTTCCGACGATTTTTTTCAAGTGATTTTACTGTTAAAAAGTTCATTGTGAAATATTATGGTTACTTCCGGCTTTGGTAACAATGCGTGACAGCTTTGTATGGATACATTCTACGTATTTGCTGACATAGCTGACTATAATTTGAACATAGAATTACAGAAGTTCGTACAAAACCTATACTGTCAACACAAAATGTACGGGAAAAAAAATTGATAGGCTTTCCAAGGTCGTGCAAATTTTTAAAATTTAAAAATGTCAGAAAACACATTTAAGGGGGTACTCATCGGTTTCTTGTATTTCGAATCGGGGCTCAGAATAAAACAAAATAAGTTATAAAAATTTGAAAAGACTGATTTGAAGATCTGAAATTCGGCTAATAACCATAGATCAAAATTATTTTTATGAGGACCACAGCACCAAGTTTAAATTTTTCGATGACCACCAAAATGAAGTTCATTTTCTCAAATTTTGAAATTAAACCCCAGTTTTGACTGCTTGAGATTTTTTATAAAATTTAACAAAAAATAACCCTTTTTTTCAAATTTTGACTTTCTTTAAAAACTGTCTGTGGCAATCAAAACTTGTTATATCAACATTCAAAAAATTTTATTCAATTTAACCAGTTGAGAAATTAATCCAGGTAATTTTCAATTTAGAACGAAGGTCGTAAGCGTTTTGTAAATAGACTTTCAGCGTGGTTTCTGACGGTTTTGATCTTTTAAATTAACAGACTGTCTGCGACAAACTTATTTGATAGAAACATACTGCCTGATAGTTTTATAGTAATGAAGTTCACGGACTTTGGTGTTGAAAAAGAGAATTTTCGATGGTTATTTTAAGACCAAATATTTTGTGAAAACATCTTCAAAAATTTGACCTGAATGAGGCTAATAAAACCTGGTGTCGTAATTTTTTATTGATTCCTTACAAATTGTGTACAAAGTTTAGTTTTCCATATTTCAGAACTATCATAAATTTCTTATGCTGAAAACCAATATCACACTTTTGTAAATATTCCGGCCTTCTTACTTAAGAACACTCTACGTTTGTTAATCAATTTAGAAAAGCGTGATAAAGGTATATTCATTATGATGCCCGGGAAACACTCAAAACTTATTCCCTATTCTTTTAACAGGCAAATAAGTTTTTAGTGTTATCCAGGCATAATAATGGATATAGTCTAAGGCTCTTTGTCAGCCGCTCACATTTATTTCTCGTCATAATTATCATAAAAAATCCGCATTTTGTTGCTTTTATTCTGCGAAATCAAAATTAGTTAACGCCCAAATAAGTACAGCGTGAGTTTTTTCGATTTCTCCTCTTTTTCACCCAGACGGTTAGACAGCCAAACTTGCCTTTACTTTGCTTAAGATTTTGGCTGTCTAGCCGTCTCGGTAAAAAGAGGAGAAATCGAAAAGACTTACGCTGTATGTTTCGTGTACAAAATATACTGTTAATCTTTGTGATTAGAACAATATCTTGATATTATTTCATAGAAACTGCCAAATAAGTGTATTAAGTCTGTTTGTGTACAAAAAACGTTTTGAAAGAGGTGACATTAACGAGAGTTAATTAACATTCAAGCATACAATTGAGTGATCATCACAAAACCAAGAAAAATTTAATAACCATTGTATTTGTGATGAATTCCGAGTTGAATGCTTAAATTATCTTTTTCAGACGTAAGTATCAATATTTCAAACACAAACATATCGTAGTCACTATTATAGCTTCTCAGGTTAAATAAGACGATTTGAAATAGGGAGTTTCGAAACTCAAAAATAGGTATCGAAGTTTTAAAGCTTACTTGTAGAGACTTTTTCTTGTCATTTTAAGACGTAGGATTTTTTCCGTACATGAAATTTTTTCCAAGAAAAATTGATTTTAAGGTCAAATTTTTGAGATTGAACAAATCCTAAGTCTTAAAATGCCCAGAAAAAAATTCTTTACAACATAGCTTTAAAACATCGATACCCATTTTTGAGTTTTTAAATTCCTTATTTCAAATAGTCTCACCTAATCAATTGAAAGTCAAAAAAGCACGGACTGTTAATAGTGAATCTCAGTTTACGGCAAATTCTATCAAAATTTCTCAAATTGACTATATTTTAAGAAAATCTAAATGTGTTTTGTAAGTTTCATACAAAGAGAACTCCGAGATATCCTTATTTCTTCAAATTATGAAGACTAAGCCTGATTCTGATTGGTTGAACGACGTCAACGCTTGACAACCTAGTTTCCTATATACAGTTAGTCAAGCACACTCATTGGAAAAAACGTAGCTACAACGTTGCGCATAATTTTGGCTTCAACTCGGCTTTCAATTGAATTTATCTTCATTTCAAAAAGACTATCTAATTTAAACAAAAATATTCATAGAATAAGGTGAAAACAGCAAAATAATGTTTCTTGAGAAAAATTGAATGCAGCATGTTAGATTTTTGCTACCATTCTTCTTGTTTCATCATCATTAAGCTTGACATTTGAAATTTTTTCGAAAAATTACAACAAAAATTTCAAGCTTGATACTGCGCAAAATTTTTTCTCAAAAATGTTGAAAAATGCAGATTTTTGGAGAACAAGACATAATTTTCGACAAAATTTTTTCCTTATCAATTTCAGAACCAAAACTAAAACTGCGCCGAGATTTAATAAAATCTGAGTTGATCGATTTTTGACATTCCTAATTTAGTTTGTTCTAAGATTTTTGTAAGTTTTTGATAAGCATTAAAATGATAGACAGTATATATCAGTTAATACACAGTGATACACAGTTAAATTTAATAAACATTTTTAATGAGCGTATCCATTCTAAAGATTCAAGTATATGATATACTTGAATCTTTAGTTGGATACGCTCATTAAAAATGTTTATAAAATTTAACTGTGTATTTAAATTTGGACTGAACTACTGCTGGAGAAAAAAAGAACTCAATTGTCTCAAGCCAGATTACCTGTCGCCTCCACAAATAAGAATTCCGAAAATAAAAGCTGCTATGACATATTTAATTCGGGTATATGTTTTCTGAATTTTTATAGGTATATATACTAAGTACCGTTTAGTCAATTTATTTGAATTGTTTCATACATTTATTTATTTCATTATAATAAAAACTGCTTTACAACATAATTCCAAAAGTCAATACTTTACTGATAAAAAAATTGAAAATATTTAAAATTGCTTTTTCAATAGAGTTAATTTTACTACGAAACAAATTAAAACGTGAAGGCCCAAAGTTTTCCGAGATAATTCTTGTCAAAGAATTTTTAGCTCCTCTTTAATGAAGAACGCTAATTACTGAATTTGTTGAACCCTGATAGCATTTCGGTTCTTTAATTAATGATTTTTAATTTATTTATGGGTGATTGTCAGAACCCTTTCCAGTATTATTTTCACTGCAGTAACATTAACATTTTCTAAAATCCTATCCAGCATCCATCCAAAATTGTAAATTCTATTATTTTATGCTGAATTTCCCTTGAAATAATTTCTGAAACCCTATTCAAAATCCATCCAAATAATTCCAATTTCCAATATTTTCAACCTAAATCCCCCCCGAAATTATACCTGTTTGACCAAATTGGTCCAAACTCCTTGTAGAACTTCTCATTTGCGAATTTCTTAAAATTTGTTGCTGATAAATCTGTTGAACATTTGACGAAATACTTTCATTAGAGGCATACATATTGCCTACATTAGTCTGACTATTCCTAGTTGTATTATCTTGCGTTTGCCGTTTCAGAGGGTCAAAATATTCATAATTTCCAGGGTTAAATTCTCCATTAGCAGTTATTAATTTCCCCTTTGAGGGATTGTAGGCACCATAAGGCAAATTTGAATAATCCGAGTCGTCTCNCAGTCAGAAAATATGTAGACATGCATGAAAAAAGTAAAAGTTGCTATTTTTTTAGTTTTTATTCATTAATTTCAAAAAAACCATTAGAAAAAATTTTGGACAAAAAATGCGGAAAATTTTCATAATAGTTTGAATTTTTTTGAAATTTTTACGATTTCAAAAATGAAAACTCGAACTCAAATCTTTCCTAAAATGAATAAAAATAACTTTATCAAGCTGAAACATATTTATATCGATTCAGCTAACTATAATAAGCATAAAAAAATATACTGACTTATTATTTTCGTAAGTTATAACGACAGTCTGCTGGGTTTATGGCACCCCCTGAAATAAAAGCTGCTATGACATATTTAATTCGGGTATATGTTTTCTGAATTTCTCGAGGTATAGACTAAGTACCGTATAGTCAATTCATTTAAATTGTTTCATACATTTATTTATTTCATTATAATAAACACTGCTTTACAACAGAATTTCAATAGCCAATACTTTACTAATAAAAAAATTGAAATTATTTTAATTGCTTTTTCAATAGAGTTTATTTTTCTTGGAAACAAATTAAAACGTGTAGGCCCAAATTTTTCAGAAATAATGCTTGTCATAGAGTGTTAGCTCATCTTTAATGAAGAACGCTAATTACTAAATTTGTTGGACCCTTATAGCATTTCGGTTCTTTAATTAATGAATTTTTATTTATTTATGGGTGATTGTCAGTACCCTTTTCAGTATTGTTTTCACTGCAGTAACATTAATTTCCTAAAATCTTATCCAGCATCCATCCAAAATTGTAATTTCTAATATTTTATGCTGAATTTCCCTTGAAATAATTTTTGAAACCCTTTTCAAAATCCATCCAAATAATTCCAATTTTCTTTATTTTCAACCTAAATCCCCCCGAAATTATACCTGTTTGACCAAATTGGTCCAAACTCCTTGTAGAACTTCTCATTTGCGAATTTCTTAAAATTTGTTGCTGATAAATCTGTTGAACATTTGACGAAATACTTTCATTAGAGGCATACATATTGCCCACATTAGTCTGACTATTCCTATTTGTATTATCTTGAGTTTGCCGTTTCAGAGGGTCAAAATATTCATAATTTCCAGGGTTAAATTCTCCATTAGCAGTAATTAATTTCCCCTTTGAGGGATTGTAGGCACCATAAGGCAAATTTGAATAATCCGAGTCGTCTCCAGGAGGGGAGCGAGAGTTTTGAGGGTGGTTTAAAGACGATTTATCCATTGGAATTGCGTTTTGACGCAGCGGGAAGTGATTTCGATACGGTTCGTAATCAGATCGCAGGCTCTATAAAAGAAATGTTATATGTTCTGAAAATATGACTGGGAAATTATTAAGGACTTTGTACTGTTAAAATATATTTATCGGACTTTTATCACGCTTAGCTATAAAATATACGAATGATCCCATTTGAATTTTTTTTCAATACTTTAAGAACTTTATTATAAAGATTTGACGTACTAAAAATTAGCAAAAATTAACAAAATCTTATCACCAAGCTGAATTTTGTTCTGTAACCCACATATATTTAGTTGTTCTGATGAAGGCATGTCAAGCCTGGCGTGATGCCGAAAATTTTACAAAAAAGCAATAAATTTTGAAAATTCGATAAAGCAATCGCAAAAAAATTGAATTAAAAAGTATTTAATACAGAAAATCATTTATCCAGAAGAAAAAACATTAATTAACAAAAAAAAATTATCTATTGAGAAAAATCTTGAAAGTAATTTTTTTTGTGAACATCGTCAGTAGAATATTTTTATACTTTGGAAGTCAATACAATTAAAGTTATGCTCTTTTTAATTTTAATTTTGAATCACTTTTGAATCCAAGATTTTTCCCTGTAAAATATGACTGTAACCCAGTAATAACTTTACAACTGTTTTCCAAAAACATATTGATTCTCAAATTTCAACAATTGATCTCCGTCATTTTTTGATACTTCAAGTTTATCACAGAACATCCAAAGTGTTTTATTAATTTTATAAAAAAATACAGCTTGGGCGTTTGTCTCACATTATACTTCGAAAATTATTAAAATGGTCAATGATCCGGTTCTGGATTTTTAGTCGAAAAATGCGAAAATCATAGCTGCGTATCCTATATTCAGCCATCTGTGACAGCTGTCGAAAATAAATTTAACATTTGCGAATCTCAAAATACCATAAAAAACAATCTGAAATTTGATGTTTTAACCGGTAAAATATGGCTTGAACATCGAATTTTTATGATAACCCATGGTTAAGAATAACATAAAGATTAATTTGAAAAAAACTTTCTTTCCAAAATTGACAAATTAAGTTGAATTTTTTTTTAATCATTTAATTTTTGAAAAACTTAATTGCTTTTGACATTTTCATAAAAAAAATTTTACGATTTTGGTAGCTTTAAAAGTCGTTTTTTTCAATGCGAGCTTTTCTTTAGTCAATTTTTATAACAATTTAAATTTTTTATTGGTTTTCATGCTGGTTTGGTGTAGGTAAACTGCTGATAAATGTTTAAAAAAAAATTCGTCGATTCACATAAAAATAAAAAATGGTTATGTTAAGGATAGAGCTAAGTAAAATTTAAAGTATTTGGCTCAAATAACAAATTCTTGAAATTTGACACCCATATATTCTTGAATTATTGACGATTTATTGTCAAAAGAATTGATTTATGAAAGTTGGATTTTATCGCAGAATGACTGTATTTTAGAAATAAATTGAATAATTTTCTTTTAATGTATACATTGTATAAATGGTTTTTATTCTGACTTAAAGAGTGGGATTTATCGACGATGCTCTATTAGAAACTAGCCCAAAAATAAGCTCGAGCGTGAGTGGAACATTTCCTAACCAAAACAATTTTGTAATATTTGTGAATTATCAGTCTTGTGGAGAAAACAGTAATTAATCTGATTAGTTGCATAACCGCTGAGTGAACTCCTTACTAATTAACTCAGCCTTTTTCGAGTCATACCAGATAGGATAAAATTAGAAATATGGTGGACTTTGAAAACTAAATTATGGGCAAAATTTCTGGCTGTAATCGCATTTTGAGAATTTGTTTACTGTTTATTTCCTTAGAAACACGTATGTGAACATCAAAATATATTTCGTGAATATTCAACACGATTCAAAAGAAACAAATTAAATGTTGTATATAAAAGAGAGACCGCATTTTCTCAAGGATGAATAATGCGAATTTTTCATTATCGTCTAAAAAGTCGAGAACATAAATCTGAGTATTTTTCGATTTCATATCAAATCAGCTAAAGTGATTGAGTTGAAGCACCCCTAGTTAATTCCTAGTTTGAGCTTATTTGTACAAAAAGCCTGTTACTACTGTAGGAGTGCTCAGACTCGAGATAAAAATAATTTGAAAAACGAGACATTCAATTTATTATTTTTTTAGACCAGTTTTCTCAAAAGTCATCTTTTTCGGCCAGAATTTTGTATTTGAAAAAAATAATTTATCGATTTTTGTCAAATATTAGTAAATTTTCCGACTAAAATTTTCGCGCTTATATCATTCTCGCGCAGTTTTGATTCTCTTAATACTTTACTATGATATTTTTTCACATTGTTAATTGTGATAAATTGCACAAAACGCGCCAAAGGACCAAGATCTGAGTATATAAACTCGCAGTATTTCCTGACTTGTTAATTTTTATAATTCTTATGATTAGGCCTCCCGAGCAAAAAATCAGCACATGATAAAACGGTGCTGTAAGTTTGAAAATTTCAGATCTAGGGCAGTTTTTGACGATGAAAATTTCGGTCAAAATTTTTTTTGCTCCGACCACTCGGTGGCGCTGTTTCAGGTGCTCAAAAACTATACTATGTCCGAAATTTTCAGACTCATAGCACTTTTTTATTGGGTAGCTAATTTTTTGCTTGGGAGGCCTACTTATGATAAGGCCAAATTAAATTATCAATTTATGTTCAAAGTTTGTATTTTGTATATGATCTGCAGCATATCGTTATTTGACACTGATACGATAAGCTGCAAACTTTTTTTTAAAAAAATTTCTTTATAAGGAAAACGTAAAATTTTTATTTTTTGACTAATTACAATTTCTCTATGGCTAGTCACCTACTGTTATTTAAAAACAGAATAAATTAGCCGAAATTTGAATGGCTGTATCCTTAAATTTGTTTTCATATTTGCACGATCACATTTGGAAAAGTACAAACTTGCCAAAAAAGGTTGTACAAAATTCACGAGTATCATGCAGGTCACTTATTCGAAATTGAGTAAAAAACATTAGAATTATTTCATTAATCGACAACTTAGCACAAAACTTCTACAATAAAAAACTATAAATTTCCAACGAACCGCTAATGTAATTGAATTTTAAACCTGGATCAGTACAAACAGTCCAGTTGCGACAAATTTTTTTGCCGAACTTAATTAAGTTATTAATTAAGTACTATTTAATCTTTTTATTGGCATTTTTGTTCATTAGAACACGTCTTTGCCAAGTCGTGTGAAAAAAAGTTTTGTTGTAAAACTTAAGACTTGGTATCAAAAAAAAATGTGGGAGTCAAAAACACACAAAATAAAATTTTAAGCCATTTAATTTGATATTATCTTCCCTCTTGCCGAATCTTTTCATTTTAGACAATTTTATTTGTTTGAGCATGCCAAAAAAACATTTTTTATTAAAAGAACGTTTCGGCAATAAACACAACACATGGAGGGAAGCTTTTGTGAAGGCTTAATATTTGGACAATGAGTCGCGTTGATTAGTCGCAATCTCCTTCACACTTTTCATTTAATCTGGCCTCTTTTTTTTGGTGATTTTTCTTCAAAAAAGTATTTTTTTATGAATGAAATCATCTTTCAAAAGTTGACTGGACCAGATTACCTGTTTGGTAAAGCTTATATTTCTACAAAAATAATTTTAAAGATCGAATGTGTAGTAAGTGAGAAAAATAACTTTGATTTTCCGTGTTTAAAATTTCCAAGTTGCCGATCTCGTGGTCTGAACGATGTCTGGTTTTTTGGTCAACTCAGCCTGGTCAATAATTTATCGAAAATATTTAAACGTTAAAAGTGCCCTTTTAATTCACGTTCGATTATTTGGTATCTGGATTTTGCTTTCGAAAACTTCTGTGAAGAATATAATTTTCTGATAAAAAGTTGAAAATATGTTTAAAAATCGAATGTATATTTATTTTTTCGAACCAAAACCGAGCTCAAAAGAAATCGATGGTTTTACATATTGATATTTAAGGATAAACATTTTAATTTCATTTCCTAACCAGGCCGCACAAAGTTAAATTAATCTCAAGTTTTGACGGAAGTTTTTGGAAGTAAATTAGGCGGGGTTATCAAGTAATCCTCAATTCGGTCTGAAATTTTTTAGATTACAAATTATATAAACTGATGGATTTCCGACGAGGAAATTGGAGATATATATCCGGAATCAGGACTGAATAATATTCAAGAAGAAAATATTTTAAGTCATCGGCGTAGTACATAATAGGGCAGACAAATACAGATTTCACTCATTCTTCAAAAACAATTAAATAATTTTTGTTTTCATCGTTATTTTAAAATGTCAATAATCTAGATAAATTGGCTTTTTAAAAAAAATAGAGGTGGCAGTGGTTCTGGTTTTCAGACTTTTGAACAATTATCAATTTTAGAAGTCTCCGAGACACTTCCGAGACGTTTTCCGTTACATATCTCGGTTCATAAGCGGTACAAGATGTGAAAACAAAGATTGGTATCCTCAGGCCTGGAATTTTGCGTTCGCGTTTAAGCCGTATGTAACCAATGCGACTACCAGATATGACGAAAATGACTAATTAGAGCATCGAAAATTAGTTAAAACTCCGATCCAACGACTTAATATGAAACTTTTATTTAAAAATGCGTATTTTTCGTTGTTTTTCAAATCAACATCCAAGAAATCATGAAAAATAAATCAGAAGTGAAATATCGAATCAATGAAATACAATCAGATCAAGAGTTTTATTAATTCGATGTTACGTTGAGCCTAAGCAAAAACCTTTCAAAACTATTATAGGGAGGCCGATATCGCCGGCCCAATATCGTCGAATTTGCCGAAAAAACCGACGCAATTTCACGACTTCTAGGTTTAATAATATCAGTGACAATTTCGCCGAATGTGCCAATTTCGCCGAATGTGCCAATTTCGCCGAATGTGCCAATATCGCCGATGTTTTTTAGGTTGATATCATAAGTTACTTTCTGAACGTCATGAATGACGTTATTCCCGGGTTAGAATTTCCCAAATTATTGCGTTCGGTGAAGTATTTAATTCTACGCGTTTTGGTGATTCAATTTTTTCGAACCTATTGTGAAACTCCTAATAAAATTGAAAAATTCTTCGACATATGACGTCATTTTGAACGCCAACGCTTTATTTGGCAAAAAACTTACGGCGATATTGTCACCTCTATAAAGTATTTCGAATTATTTTAACCAAAATAAGGTGTTCAGGTTTTAAATCTCTTAACTAATGTTCTCTTATGGTGATTATTAGCAAAAAATGATTTGTTCTTATTATATAATGACTAGCTAGTACGAAGTGTTAAAATGCTGGAAAATTGTCAAATTGGTCCTGACAGCGTTTATTTCGTGAACTGTTATTTCGGTTAAACGTTTTAAATTGGGTCTTGTTAAATCGGGGCTCAATAAATAAAGTTTGAACACCATAATTCATGCTAATCTTTAAAGAACAGCTTCGTAAAACTCGGAAAAAGTCATAATCAGCATTTTCATTTTTTTTCAAAATTACCCAATTCCTCAATGAAATTTATTCAAAATTAGCTCATATTCATCTCATTTCATTTTTACGTTGTGTTTTTACTCAAAAAAATCTGTTTAACTAGGGCTGACCCTCGTAGATTACAAAAAATATTTATTTTCTTCTGATTAACGAAAAATGCGGAGAACGTGGTTTATTTGGACACTTTGTTGAACATAAGTGATCTACAAATATAGATAGTTAAAAATAAAATTATCATTTCGAGACTTAAAATTGCATACTTAATGTCGAACGATATAAGTAGTCACAACAAATGTTGTAAAAACGAACATAAATTAAAAAAAAATAAAAGTAAAATATAACAATAAATTTGGTGGTTAAACCAGGGATCGGCATAATTGGATCGTATTGTATCGTATTTTTTGTTTCGGATCGTATCGTATCGATTTTTTGCGATACGATCCGATCCAGTTTTCGAATCAACCCCTTTAAATACGATACGATCCAGGTTTTTTTACATCCTCTAGATACGACACGATTTAGTTTTTATTTTGCCCCTCTTAGATACGATACGATCCAGTTTCACTTTTTCATATGCCGATCCCTAAGTTAAACCCAAAAGTTACAGAACTTGAAACTATCGCGAAAATACTCTTGGACATTTGATCAAAAACAGGTATGATACATAATAAGAATCTTCCAAAAAAGCCTTCTCTTTGGCGATTCTTCATCCGTAACCCCTTATTTTTCTATCTTTTGCTATAAAAAAGGATAGAAAAGGGGATATAACTTATATATCACATTATATATTATATCATATAAGCCATCCGTTTTTGAAGCCTGAAGATCTTACAAAAAAAATTTAAATAATAATGTGAATCATGCATTTTGAACAAAAAAAATCACAAATGCCTTGGAATATGGAGCGGCTTACTCAAAAAATTTATTGATTGATATCGGCGTTTGTTGATTAAAAAAAATTTCAATAAAATTTTTGTTCTTGGTTTCTTTTACCTAATTTATACCGGTACTTTTTTGCACTTACATACGGTCAGATTTTAGTTATGGCTGTTATTTTTTGTTGCATTAAATAAACATGAAAAAATCTTGTACCTGAATCTAACAAAAAAACTTTTTGTCCAGAAGGTTTCCCCCCATGAGGCTAAATAATTTTCTCTGACATTTTTTATTCAACAGATACTGCTCCCGGGTATTATCCTGATGATAGGTCAAGCAAGTATTATACAGGAGGAGGCTTAAGATCGACGAAAATTAAAGCTAACAAAATTAAGCAATATTTGGCACTTTTATTATATTGGAACTCAAAATGCCGTGATAGTTTTGAACATTTAGTCTAATTAATATAATTTTAAGAAAAAATTAAAAACGAAATTTATCATCAACATGCGTGATATTAAGTCCTTTATCAAACACAGTCAAACAAAAATTCAAAACAGTTAATTTTTGATCTTAAAATTAAGAAAATGAAGTTATTCATGACGCACTCAAAGAAATTTGATCAATGAAACGCAGAAATACTGACGGAATTGGGCGATATTTGCAATTTCGGCGTCTTGGGCACTGAAAATATTCTAGCTGAAAATCGGCTAGCTGAAAATCGGCTAGCTGAAAATATAAGGCCTTTTCCTGTGATAGATATGTCCAAATTTCGGATCGATAGTGAAATGTATAAAAAGTGAAATGTATACGATTTTGAACCTGAACAGGCTATAACATTGAACAGGCGAGAACTTGAAGTGTTCTAGAGCATAAATTGCTGGATCAGATGATTGAAATCAAATTCTTCAAAATGATAAAAAAATTAATTTTTGCGCCTCCCAATTATTTTAAAAAAGAATGGAATCATGAAAAATACAGATTTTAATACATTTACAAAATGTTCAGAAGATTTATATTTTGATTGAGCTATGCTGCATAGCCTATGCAAAATATTTTTATCATTTTGAAGAATTCGATATCAATCATCTGATCCGGTAATTTAATTTTTTTTAAAAACATTAAAAATTTTTTCTCTAGAACTCTTCTTCTTGCCTGTTCATGTTCAAATTCACAAATTTAAACATTTAACTTTTTATAAATTTTACTATCGACCTCCTACATTCTCCAATGGAATCTTCAAAATTGAAATTGTTATTCAAATTCGTCTTTGATCAATGTCGAAAAAAATACTCCCAAAATGAATATTTGGATCATCAACAATGCATTGAGCATTTCGATGACCTTCAAAATTATTGAGTTAACACAATTATGATCATCGTAAATATTTCGAAATAAATTTCTAATTTAATATTTTGAATTCTGTATTATTTTTTCGCCCAGATCTTATTTGATATCTCAACATGTTTCATTATAATCTTGTTAATTTTTTTTGTATGGAAATGTAGTTTATCGTGAACTTCTTGGTTCCAGTGCACACTTGTTGTTAATGTGGCACAATTTTTTCATCACTGTAAAACCCAAGCTTTTTGACATTAAAATAAGTCAAGCGAAAATATTGATTGATCCCAAACATGGGGCATTAAGAGTATTTTTTAACATTATTTTCTAACATTATCCGTCAAGTCATGAAGTAATGATCAAATTAAAGTTGATTCTGCAATTTTTGATTAAATCAGGTCACGTGACTGATCTTAAATGTCGGCTTGGCGCCTTGATTTTGATGCCGAACAGTTTTTCCCAAATTCCCTTAAATAGATGTCATCTAACAATGGGTCGTATTCAAGTATGGCGACCGATTGGCTTAATTATGATATTATGCGATGTTATGTTAGTTATGACTTTGCTTCTAATTTGTACAAAAAACCTGTTAATGTTCCAACGATCCGATTGAAAAAAAACATGTCAATAAAGTGTTGAATAAGTTTTTCACAGAGTCAGACTATTCAAGAAACAATGGCTAAACTCTCAACGATATCAACGCGAAAGAATATAACATCTACTTGAGGGGGTACAGTTCGGTTTACAAAAGTGAGATTCAAGATAATTTTCTGAGGATCATTTTGCAATAAAAAATACTTCGATCCGATGAGTATTCAGGGAGGAGATGTGATTTTCGTTTGTCGGACTTTGAATTGCCGCCTGGCCGAACTTGACTTCAGAAATAAAAAATAATGTATCCATTGTCATTTTTTCACCCGAATTAGTTATGTCCCAAATTTCAAGAAAATTCTGAGAACCGAACTGTACTCCCTTTACATGCTCTCAAATCGGATAATGACTTAAAATTCTAGGTAAAGCGTTAGTGAGGAGGTAATTTAATTATTTCTGGTGAATTAACAGAGTTCAAGCATATCCCTTTAACACCTTTTGCTTAATCTGAGAGATGTGGGTTGAGGGAGCCAATTCTAACACTCCTAAGACCCCTCTTATTCACTCATGAGGCCGCTTTTCAGCCAACATCTTTCAGATTAAGCAAAAAGTGTTAAAGGGATATGGATTCTTCGGACATTTTCGAACGAGTATACATTTTTGGTAGATAAAATTTTCGGTGGCAAATTTTCAAAAATGCTTTTTTTTATTCCACACGTTTTTTCTTCAAATTTGTAAAGTTTTTTCTTAGCAAAAAATAGGAGAAAAAATCATGCAGTTTTGTCACTGTAGAAAATAATTAAAAATTAAACATTATCATTCGGTATTTAAATCCGAGAACGCCCGAAAAATACCGGGACAACTGACAAATTTCAACTTTCGATAATGTTATTTTACTGACCTACCATACATTACTAAGTATGAGAAATTGTTATCAAGGTTAACTTTATAAGAAAATGTACAAGAATTTATTTTGGTTGAATCAATTTGCTCAACATTTAACATATTTGAATATTATCAGACTTTTTGGACCCTAAATCTGGTATAAATTTATCATTATTTTATTATAATATTATTGTTTAAGCAAGAATATATAGCAGCTAAAACTTTTGTTCTAGCGTGAATTATCATAAATTCACTATTTGTTTATACTTTTGAAAGATATTTGATGTTTTTAACGTGTTTTTCCAACGAACAGTTTATTACGAACAACGAAGGCATTCACACTTATTTCTAAAGTACTTGTTTTTGCATTTAGTTTATAAGAAATTGTAAAAATTCAATGTTTTGATAAATGTTAAATCTGATATTAATCCGAGGCTCCGTACAAATATTATGATAAACTCTTTTAACAGAGCAACTTCAGTGAATATCCAAGAACTGAATATAATCTTGAGAAGTGTTCGTAATTAAAATGCAGTGAAAAAAAAATTATTGAGTCTTTTTAAAAGAATGTGGTAAATAAATGTATTTCCTATGAAAATCTGCGATGTCCCACACAAATCAAGATTTTTATCAACATTTTATAAAATTTCTGGAATTATAATCTTTAATGGATGTTACCAGAATAAAAATTACGATAAGAATAAAAAACATTGCTAGAATATTTAACTCTGGATCTTTGCCGTTTAAAAAACCATATCTCAAGCTGGCAAATTCTATCTGTTTATACTAGCGTCAGCACCGTCAATTTCGACCGCTTACCACTTAGTATATAAGAAAAAACCTTTTGAGCACTTTTGGGTTTTATATCAAATAAGCCAAAAATATTTTTTGAAAGAAAATTTTTATAATTTTTAGGGGGTTGTGGGTGCTCAAAGTTAAAAAAGTGAGTTTTTTAACTTTGTCCTCCTTGGAGTTAAAATTTCGAAATTCTCAGAGATTATTTAAATTGTGATTGAAAAATGAATGCAAATAAAAAAAAAAGTTTTTTGATAATTTAAGGGGGTAGATGACTTTGGAAGTTCTCGAAAATTTCTTCAGAAATTCTCTTTCACGGAAGTAGAGCGCGTTGTTACAAAAACAGATACTAGAGGAGGTATGGAAAATCCGAGGNTTTTTTGAAATTTTATTTTTCAGCCAAAAGTCTTAAAATTTTGTCAGCTTTCGTTAAATATCCATTTGAGGTCACTTCCGGGCATTTGAATATTTTGGTTTTTGAAAAATTTTGAAAAAAATTTCGAAATTTTTTCGAAAATTTTCGAAAATATTTTTTTCGAATTTTTCCCAAAAAATGAAGAAGAATGGCCTACTCGGATTTTGTACAACTT
This sequence comes from Oikopleura vanhoeffeni, assembly GCA_004367855.1. Classification (NCBI taxonomy): domain Eukaryota; kingdom Metazoa; phylum Chordata; class Appendicularia; order Copelata; family Oikopleuridae; genus Oikopleura; species Oikopleura vanhoeffeni. The sequence goes on from SCLH01000593.1 coordinate 585,125, forward strand.
TTATAGTCTCGGTTTTTGTCACAACGCGTAACACCCTAAATGGATGTAACCAGAATAAAAATTACGATAAGGATAAAAAACATTGCTTGAAAATTAAACTCTGGATCTTTGCCGTTTAAAAAACCATATCTCAAGCTTGCAAATTTTATCTGTTTATACCATTCAAAGTTTAACGTCCACAGCGGATCGTGTTTGAAGTCATAAAATTGTTCATAAAAAATTCAAAATTGATTCTTGTCGATTGATTTTTTTCTACTTATAATCCAAAAAGGTGGCCATGATTTAATTGTAGATTGTTGGCATTATTTTAATAACAGCTTGATGTAAATACCAGCTCGAATTTTTGTTTGTTGAATAACCATCAAATTTTTTTTTTAAGAATTATGATCCGAAATTTTAGCAAATATCCGAGATTTTTTGTAAAAATTGAATTTTGAGGTAATTTTTTAATATTACAGCGGGTTGCGGCGTAAAGTTAGAAAGTTTGTCGCCAAAAACCATAACTAAACGCGTAATTCTAACTATACGCGGACTTTCTAACTATACGCGTATTTTTGGGAAAATGTGCTCTGATTGGTCAATTCGGACAATATCTAGAGTTTAAAATTGCGTTAAAATATGGTCAGAGTAAGAATTTTTGGTGATTTTAAAGTTAATGTTTAGTTACAAATTTTCTAGGATGTATAAATTTAATTTTATTGAAACAAATGAAATAAAGTTAATTTTAAATAAACATAAATCCGAAAAAGATTTATCTGAAAATCGTTAAAATGTCAAGGAAACAATGAAAAATTATGAAAAAAATATGGTCACAGTAAATCACTTTCAGAAAACCAGAAAAACTTAATATTTTTATCTGTATAACTATTGGCCCATTTTCAAGCTAGCCGACATTGTCTGCGAGACTTGAAAACATGTTTTTCAACTCATTGAAATACCGACACTCTATTGGTCAATCTGAACATGTTTCAAAACAAGTGTATTTTTCATTGTCGCACCGACCAGAGGATCTTGGTCTGAAAATCTGGTTTAAAACGCCTATTTTTTGCCAAAGAACGTTTGAAAAAAGGTACAATCTTTTGCCTGTAACTATACGCCGAACGCCAGGAACGAATAAATTTATTTTTCAAATGCGTAGGTTTTTGCGGAGGCTTACGTAGGTTTTTGCGTGGAATCTAACTATACGCGTATAACTATACGCCGCACCCTGCTGTAAACTGTTTAATATAAAAAAAAATTTCTCAAAATTCAATTTTTTACAAAATGCTCAATTTAAACATAACTAGCAAAGTTTAAAAAAAAATTTTCCACCCAAACTTATTCTTTTCACGAGCGGGGATTATGAAAATTAGCATTTAGAAACTTGTTTATCTGGTTATATTTCTCAGTTTACTTTTGTTACAATTATATGTAGGTATAAATAAGTACAAAACGTTTTTGGTATCAAAACAACGACTAGTGAATTAACACGAAAAAACACCGATCTGAAGATAATCCAAGATAACTGCTTTTTGCAATGTGTACTGAGAATCTCAAAAAAATTTAAACTTATTAATTTTTTTAGCATTTTTTGCTCATGTTGATTCCGTAGAATAATCTGATAATATAAAAATAAATCGTTCCAAAATCAAATCCCGTGACAAACTTTATGTTGAATTTGATCTAAAAATTTCCAGGACTTTTATTTCATCCGATTTCAGCGGATACAACTTTTTCAGCACCACTTAAGTGGTGCGGAGCTTCCAAGTGTTGAACTGGTTCGAAAATGACTGATCAACCAAAATTAACTTAGATCCGCTAATTGCAAATACATAATCTCGGTTTTTTCTTTAGAATAACCAATGTCATAAAACTAATTTTCATCTAAATCATATGTTGATATAACAATGGATCATGAAAAAAATCACGTGATCGGATAATTTAGAAAAAAATTGCAAAGAGAGTATTTTTTTTGACCCAAAGTACTCAAATCAAATGTTTTTGTTGACTTTTAACGAATAGTATTTAAATTCAAAAAAATTAAGATTTCAGAATAATTTCTGCAGTATTATATCCGGGATATAATATCCCCTATTCACACTTTTGTTGATATCCCGGCCCTGATTGGGAAACGAAGTGTGTTTTTAAGTAGTAGGGCCGGGATATTAACACAAGTGTGGATAGGGGATATTTAATTGTCAAAGCGGGGTGACAGGTCTTGAGACTGCATTTTTCGAAAAAATTTGTACCTTCAAATCTTTAATCAATAAATTTTTACAATTATTCGAAAGAAAAATACGAAAAACTTCAAAAGGGCGAAATTTCAATTTTGTTTGTCAAATATTTATGATCACGCAGCTTTACATTATTAATTTTTGGTTAAAAATTGAAAAAAGTCAAAAAAAAATTTGACGATTTCCGCTTCAAATGATGTGCGCGGTATCAGAAAAGTTTGGACAAGAATATTTAAAATCAACCTTTATTTATGGAATATTTTAACTTCCACGCTTATTTGTGAACTTTGTTAAAAAAAATAATAAAATTCTCGAATAACCTGAATTCTTATTATAATAATTGAGAGTTATGCTCAATTTTTCCAAAATAAATACATTCTTTGAACTGGTTCAAAAATGACTGACCAATTAAAATATACCAAGGTCCGCAAATTGCATAAGACAAGTTCTGTTTTATCAAATTGTTTAAATAACCGCTGTTATGGAACTAACACGCATCTAAAGCAGACGTAAATATAGCATCCAACAAAATAAATATAAATCATCGAAAAGAAGCAGATTTGGCGTCAATTCGGCTATTGTCAGCACTATATTTGCGAAATTAAGAAGAATTATCGGTTTGTATATATCACGTTGGAAAGCTGAAAAGATCTAGCAAAATCTCTTGGGTTGTTTAAACCACTCGTATTCTAACTTTATAATAAGCGGATTTTTATATAAGACATTTTGTCATCCTAAAAACCTCATGATCAGGGGCAGAGTTGTTGATAAATATACATGGAATTAAAGACCGCGAAAATTCATTTTTTGCACAGTACGCACTTAACTTTAAAATCAATAAAAATAATTTTGAAAATTTCATCAAAAAAGTTCACAAAACACTTTGAAAATATGAAACTGTTGTTGAATAAACTTTATACACATTTTGAGAACTTCATATCCACATGTTTAAGCTTTTATTTTCACGGTTTCCAAAATTTGTGTATTAACAGAACCAAATTATAAATTCACAATTTTAATTAAAAAAATGCTCTCAAATTCCCGAATAAATATCTGAAGTTATATCCCCTATTCACACTTTTGTGAATATTCCGGCCCTACTACTTAAGACCACACTATGTTTCCTTATCAGGGCCGCGATATTCACAAAAGTATTAATAGGGGATATAAATACGGTGCGCAGCAGTCAAAATTCTGAGTTTTTAACTAACAAATTGAAACAAAAAAATCGGGACCGAAAAAAAAATAATTTTGTTTGGATTCTTTCGGCATTAGGCCACGAACAAGCCGGTTTAATAATTATATCCGATTTTACAAAGCAGCGCGTTACAGCGCATTGTACTGTCCATGCGCATTTGAAAGCTTTGCGAATTATGCATCAAAATAAACCATTAATATAGATCATTAAAAATTGAAATTCTTAATTTTTGTTCTGACGTCCCGCATTTTCTCACAAAAAGATTGCGTAGGTTAAAGCTCAATTTGAAAATTTTACTTCTTTATAAGAGTTAATAACGTCAAAATATGAATTACATACTATTTAAATTTAAGTCTATCCTTAATCTCGAGGACTAGAGTACAATAAAATTGCAAGCACTTTTAGTTTTCCCGTAATAAGCTATCAAAGTCGCACCACTAAAGTGGTGTTGGAGCCTCCAAGGGTTAAATGAAACTGGAAATTAAATACAAATTGGTTTTTTGATGCGACAATAAAACATTTTTACTTCTTCATATTTAAAAAATTACAAAACAAGATAATTGACCAAAAATGTTAAATAATGTGTACCTTCTAAACCATGTTAGTAAAATTGGCAATAAATCTTGTTAAACACAAATAAGCTCAATTATGGCATTTGTGACGAGGGGAAAATCTGAGGCTGTATTTGTGGGTTGTAAAGATAGATTTTCTACGAAATTTTACCGCAATGTTTTCTGCGATTATAGTCCCGGGAATTTTTGATATGTTTTAATTACTTTTTTGGACACGAATTTCGACCACACCCAGGAAAGGTTGAGATTTTTTAAATTTGCTGAACTACCGTTTTATCATGAATGTGATTAAAACCAATTTATTTTTATCACCTGATCATACAAAATTATAATGACCACAAAATTTAATTCGTCGGGTTTTTTCATTCAAATTTGATTATTAAAATTTGATTGATGATGAGATTCTTAACGTGTAGTGTTAGAAAATACTATGTTTGAGATTTTAAAAGTCGAGAACTTTAAGGAGGGGCGGTCTTAAATACGGTTTTAAATGCGGTCTGTCAAAATAATAAAAAAAGATCATAGTTTAAGAGGCGTTAAACTAGCAAATACCGAATCATTTTCAGATTTTGTTTGAAAAAATTTACACTTTAATATAAAAATTCTTGATTGAAGAAATGACAAAATTAAAAAAAATCAAAATTAAAAAAAAGTCAAACAATATAAAATGTCAAAAATTACAAAGATTCAAAATTATGAAAAAAATTTAAATTGGAGAAAATAAAAGCACAATAGTTCCTATATGAAGTTTTCTCACATCCGAAAATTGAGGGCAAAACTATTCAGGCCTCCTTTAAGTGATGAAATTATGAACTGTGGTTCCAAAAACATGGATATTATGTCCTGGACATATTATACTACAGTTTAATATTTACAAATATGTGAAAATGATTCAAGTGTGGCAAAAAAAAGTTAAACTATGTAAGTTTTTGACAATTTTTAAAGCAAAATTCAAATTTAAGTTCAAGTCGTGATTAAGCTCCATGCCTTGGAGGGTTAAGGATGTAGTAACGTTTTGAAAAATGATCTCGCTGATTGAAATACACGCTTCTTAATCGGTGGAAGAAATTTAAAACATTGCATAATTTTAGATTTTTTTCGATATTTCTAGAACTTTATTGCAAAAGATTTGGAGTGCAATTTAATAAGGTAGGAAGATGATTAAATACAAATTTTGATTTTTTTTCTTATTGATGAACAAAATTCAGAAACAATTCGTTAACAAACTACTTTATTTTGAAACTACGGTCATTTTGGTTACTAACTAAACTCCTTTCAAATTTGTACACGATACAAAAATAAGCCACTTTTCACAGTTTCGAAATCCGTAAAATGCTCAATTATACTAAGTAATGCAAAACTACGGCCAATGCTCAATCGACGTTGAATTATTTGTTTTTATGCAAACCATGGGATGCACGTTTACTTTGATAAACTCTAGTTTATATATTTTGGATATAATAATTGGAAATTACACAAAAGCCAACGGATAATTATTTTGGAAATATCAAGCTTATTAGATTGATTTATATTGAGGTTCTTATGAAAAATCTGTTACTAAACATTCTCATTAAATCTGAAATTGCTCATGATCTTGTTCCAGTAAATTAGCCAGCGACAAAGTCAATGATTAGGGGCGAGATTTTGAATAACTTAGGCTGAATTACATTTAAAATTGTCGATTTTTGATCTGGTTGAACGCCCTTTTTAATTCATGTTGTAATGCTTTTTTTCGAAATTGATGACTTTTAATAGTCAATTTTCTTCAGGTGATCTGAATTTCGAAGAGATTTAATAAAGTTATTTTCAATAAAGTGGATATTCATTGTAACATATCTCTTTATCACACTTTTGTTCATATCCCGGCCTTACTATTTAAAAACACAATACGTTAGCTAATCAAGGCCGGGATATTAACAAACGTGTTATAAAGGGATATATAATTCGACAATTTAGTTGTCTTGATTTCAGAAAGTTAATAAACAGCAAATTTCCTAGGATTTCTTTTCAAGCTGATAATATTCGAATGTGATTTTAATAAATCAAAGAAGAGGGAATCAAAATTTATTAAAAAATCATTGTCTGATATCCTTTTCCCAACGAAACTTCATCTCAAAAACGTTTACTATCTCTATAGCGCGTGTTCGTATCCCACCAATTTTGTCTTACTGATTGTCTTGAGTATGATAATAGGCAAGGGTGCTTGATATTGGGACCGATAAATTTGATAGATTTGTAATCACTCAAGCAATCATTAACACAACCACTAAGACAACATCAATGGGATTCGAACACGCGCTATATAGATAGTAAACGTTTTTGAGATAGAGTTCCGTCGGGAAAAGGATATGGGTAGAAACAGGATATGCCTCAAGAACCCTCGCCAAACAAATCGTGACCATTCAAATCATGCAAAATGCGGGAATATGATTTGATGGTTTTTCAGATTAAAAAAGATATCATTGTTGCAAGATTACGGTTGTTGATTGGGTTCAAACGTTCCGCGCCGTTGGATCTTAAAAAAGCCACGATCTGTTAACCAAATGGTTCTCAACCCATTGAAACTAAAAAATCCTCAAGTTATATAAAAATAACTAAGTGTGCTTAACAAATCATAATTATTCGAAAAAGCCCTGCCCTTTAGAACACATACATGTATACTTTCAACTCAAACATGAATTCTCGAGCATGAGTTGCCTAGGCTTATCTCGTGTGGGAGCGATGTACTGTATCAACTAGGGCAAAATCAAACGGGCTGATGAGTTGCGCCTACAAGGCAAGAAAAACCTGATTTGTATTGTATTGCAACCGTATTCATATGCTGACAATATCAATTAATGTTATTTATAATTGTTAATAAAACGATTTTTGAGTCAACCAGGTTGACTCAACCTTCAATACAACCAAAAAATATCTGTGATCTTATAAAAACTCATTTTTTAACAACGTTTCGATTTATTATCATTCTCAAGATTGAACTTTAAGTAAGCGAAAGAATAAATTATCAGAGTCTGAAAGTCTAGAATTTTTGCAAAATTTTTTTTAACTTGACGGAAATTACCTAAATTTTTCACAAAAAAAGTAATACGAAAATGTTATCTAATTTTTCACAAAAAAGTGTAATTCAAAAAATAATTTTCAAATTTTGCATGTTTAGTGATCTTAACTGTTTGATTTTCAAACTTATTTGATTTCTATAAACAATTCATCCAACTGTCAACTTCGTTCGTTTATCGACAAAAAGTGAAGTCAAAAGTCTTGAAGTTTAAAACATTATCACCCAGCTTTTCTTGATGCTTAATTATAAAACTGATCGTTGGTTAATTAAGTCGGTTGACCCATATCATATGGGCCATATTTACTGAAAAACGCCTTTTCCGAGATTTAAGATATGTCTCGTGTCACTTTATTTGAAAGGAACAGTATTTCAACCATTTTCACCCTGATGGATTTAAAATTGCAACTTGTTCACTAACTGAGTTTAAAGGTCTCTCGTCGTCTATTTTGAGTCAATACAAATTACGATTTTAGACGTGGGCTTCACATAATATGCACACAGAGCTACTCACTGAAACTAATCTGATTTGATAATAATCAAATGAGTTGGTGGTTTTTAACTACTAGATACCGTCAAATTCGGGAAATTTGACATTCAAGATCGTTTGTTTTGAAAATGAATTACTTTTTAAACTCAAAAGCGTTAGTCTGATAGACTTAAGATAACATTAAAAATTTGAATGCAGCATAATATAAATTTAAAATTTTTGGAAATTTTTATCAATTTCACATTTGCAAAAAAACGATTTTGTTATCATTAATATTTTCGTGTTAAGTCCCATCTTGGTATATCTATCACGAGGACTCCTTGAGACTTTAAGCCAATATCCCTTTATTGCCCTCTCCCAAAGATTTGGTCCCTCAAAAACACGGGGGTGAGAAAACAACAGGATTTTCAGAAACGACATAGCCGATTAGGTTCTTAGATAGCTCAAACTGTGCACAAATATCTAGTGAATAAAACAAAATAAAAATTGGTCCAAATTAGACCATTGTTTCTATTATTTCTCAGACATTTGTTTCTATTTTTTAACAAAAACTAATGTTTAAACAATTTCAGTAGTCTTAAAAAAATCATTGGTTCTATTAAAAACAATTTTGAATGTTAATATTAATTAAATAATTGTGCTTAGTTTGAGCTATCTAAGAACAAAATTTAATGACTCGTTTAAAATGACGTGTCATTTCCTCACCACCCGTGTTTTTGAAGGACAAAATCTTTGGGAGAGGACAATAAAGGGGAATGGTGTCTTTTGAAAGCCGGAATGGCTATTAATCTAGAGGAGGTTCCATAAAAAATGCAAGGGGACAATATTGCCGGAAGTCTTTAGCCTCAAAATTTCGGCGATATTTGGCATTTTCGGCGATACTGGCACATTTGGCGATATAAGGACACAAATATTTTTTAGTTTAGATTTAAAAACGCGTAGGCGTCAAAAATGACGTCATATGTCATGACATGTCCATTTTTTTTATTATATTAGGAGTCGCACAATAAGTTCGAATGAAGTGAATCACAAAAATGAGTATAATTTGAAACCTCACCAAACGCAATCAAATAAAAATTCAAAGGACTAAATTCAAGAAATTGAATCATGAGACTGACGTCATTCATGAAATTCACAAAGTAATTTGTAATATGAATCTCAAAGAAATTTGGCGATACTGGCACTCGATGTATTTTAGCTAAAAATCAAGAATTTTTTTGATTTGGTATCTCTCCAATTACACATCAATCGCATACAGTATGTCACATTTTTGCTCCCGATCTGTGTCTTTTGCAGAAACCTGATCGACACTGAATATTGGTCAATGAGCATTCAATTTTTGAACACAACTAAAAGTTTGTTAATTTAAACGTTTTCATTTGCATGACTGATCTTCAGCAAAAAAATAACATCAATATATCTCTATAACACCTTTTGCTTAATCTAGGATGTGCCGGGTGAAAAGCGGCCTCATGAGTGGCTAGGAGGCGTTTTGGGAGTGTTAGGATTGGCTCCCTCAGGCTGCCCATCCTAGATTAGGCAAAAGGTGTTAAAGGGATATTTAAAAATTTGCTAATGATACAAATACAAGAAAAAGTTTGTATCTTTTATGGAAGATAAAAACTGAGTTTTAAGTTCAAAGTGTGGCTCATTCAATTTGATACTTTAATTTTGACTGTTAAACCCCGATTGTACATTATTAAGCTTTTCGATCAATTGAAGAGCGAAACCTTTTATTTATTATTTTGTAAATGTACAAGTCTGCATAAATTCAGTGCTATTTTCTGTAGTTGAATGTCAAATTATTAACCAAATCCATGAATAAACAGTATCTAAAAAAAAAGTTTCTATGTTCTAACGAGCCGTATCTGAGCATTATCAAATTTTATAAAAATGTTCTTATGTACCAAACCACTTAATTGTGGTATTCCGTTTCAGAAGGTAACGTTGTTGAAAGAACTCTGATAAATGATGCAACAGAATTGTTGAATGACAGAGTCATTAAAAACTATCATGACTCATATTATGTCACTTTTAATGATAGACCTCTTAGTTTATACGCGCTCTGAATATCATATTCAAATAAACGCCCCTCAAAATCATCGGGTTGAGTTGTGTATGTTAATCATTTTTCATTCACCTGCGAACGCTACATTTATCACTATTGAGGTTTGATATATGATTCATAAAGCAAACCTCAATATCCATATTTGAAGCATAATCAGGCAAATTAATAAAACATATCACTTATTCACACTTTTGTTAATATCCCGGCCCTGATAAGGAAACGGAGTGTGTTTTTTAGTAGTAGAGCCGGGATATTTACAAAAGTGCGAATAGGGTATATAACGCATGTAACGTTTTTGTTTTCTGCTTTCCAATTTGCGTATATCTGATTTCCACCGTTTTGATTGGTTTAACGACCAAAATTGATCGTTCTTATTGGCGGATAGCACATTATGAAAATTGGAAAAAAGCAAGTTAAAAGGTTACATGCTGTATATAAAGAGTTAACCCGGCGATTTTGAGGGATGTTTATTAAATTTTCATGTTAGAAATTTTTGTAGACTCGACAAGTCAGGGTTTTCCGTCTAACCATCTCTCTTTTCCTTATTTAATCTGTAAAAATAGCTTTTGAGAGATCATGAAGTGAAATGAAGCTGATAAAAAATTAAATTATTCTTTTTTAATGCCGATCTTTTCAGTGAAAATTAAATTCATTAAAAAAAATTGAAATATTTTTACAATCAACTCCGAGAAAACCTGCATTTGAGAAAAGAGGGGACCTTCTAGTTAATTCTATTCGATCTTTTATTTTTGAATTGGTGCGTCAAATAAACTTAAAGTTATCCTGGTTAATTTCAGTGACAGGTGTCACCCACCTTATGCCAGAACTAAAAATCGGTCTCAAAAGTTTAAGAATTTCGCGAGAAGTCGTAAATAGAAGATTTAATATATTTTTGACTCATTTTTTGGACGTTGAAAATCTTCAGGGAAACAAGCTGATAGCTTTGGAAATTCGAATAAGCTCAAATAAATGCTCTTCAGGTTAAAAAATTCTAAGTTTGTATTTCGAGTCGATTATTCATTGACCTACCGTGAATTTATAAAGGAATGCCAAAAAGGTCTAAATTTTCAATCCAATCTGAAATCCTGTCAGGAAAATTAGCACGCGGACTCAAAAAAATTATTAAATGCACCTTTTTCTCGCGTCCGAAAGAACCATCTAAAAAAGTAGCGGCAATGTGTTAGAAAAATGCACGATAAGTTTTTAACCCCTTAAATCCAAATAAATAGATTCTGTTTTACAAATTACGGATAAATAGGTTATTCTTACCGCAAGATAAGCAAATTCACGGTTTTTGAAAGATCGATATTTTATGCATAACAAAAGTTTAAGGGTTAGAGCCGCTTCAATTTGTGAATAAAATAAAAAAAATATGTTTTATGAAGCGACCACAAAAACCTCTTTCTGATGATCTAATACTTAGATAATTTGAAACAAGGTTTTGTGGTCGCTTCATAAAATTGTAAATTAATTTGAGTTAATTATGCTATAATTTGAGTATCATAATAAATAGTGCTAAGAAAAAATTAATTTGTGGTTAAATACAGGCGTTCTCGAAATTATCTGCAAAAAATCAATGTGATTTTGATAATTGATGCGTTCATTTTTCTCTTCACTATAAATGCTACATCAAAACCCGATGAATTTAAGGGGAGTTTAAGAATTTCAGTGGAACTTAAGAAATTGTATTGATTAAACCACATAAAAATACAAAAAATAAAAATGAGCAACAGATATTGAGCAAACTATTTCAGCCCGTATCAGAGTTCGAAACCTGAATAAGACCACAAAATATAGTTTGATAAAATTTTCAACAAAAAGGCCACATATCGCGGTTAAGATGGGCACGGGGGGGTGTTAACTATTTTACAAGTTCTAAATTTTTTGAAAATGGAATTATATTATTAAATTGTGGCTTTGAAATAATTATCAATTTTTGACAATTAAAGTGGTGAAAAGTTTACTTTCGATTACTAAACAATGGGTTTGAAACAAAGTCAAGGGTTTTTTCAAATGTTTTTATTACTTGACATGTTTCAGTTTTTCACTAGTTTCAAAAGTAGAGATTCGTTCACAGAAAAAATAAGTAGACTTGAAAAGTGGGAAATCTAGAATGTCTGCAGAATCATTTTTTACAGTATAGTGGTCTTTTTTTTATATGGCCCTTTTTGAATTAAAGTGCGAAAAATTTTTCTATATGGCCTTTTTATATGGCCCATTTTGAATAAAAGCGCGAAAAAATTTTCAATGGCTTTTTGTTAGTTCAAAATCCATTCTTTCAAAATTTACAGAGCAAAAGTTAATAGTTCTTTCAAATAAAGAGTTTAAAAGCTCTTTTAACGCGGCTTTTCATTAGCCACATTACGATTATATTGCGTTCACCGCAGCATCGTCATAAGAAAATAGGATCAATAATTGTGCAAAAATTACAACAAAGTTCCTTGAAAAACGTAATGAATCCGGCTGCGGTAGAATGAGAGTCATAGATAAAATATAATACAGCAATGTTTGGACAAATTTTCTTAAATATTTGTATGAGTGTTTTAGATTGTCTGCGGTTGGAATTTGGTGAAAAATAAATTTCCATCTTTTGTGATTGGAGGAGAATTTTATGACACATAATTTTCTTAGTTTTGCCTTTTTGCACACTAAATATACGTCTTCCGTTTACTTATTTTGTCGTAGAAGCATTGCTATTAACCAGAATACGGGTAAAAAACAGCAGTCATTTTGACACTTATGGTTCCACCGTAAATTATGAAACAAGTGGTCAAAAAAACTATGTCTGTCTTTAATTCAAAATTTGATTTGAAATACCAAACCATCGAAATTTCAAAGGCGAATAAGGCAGTAAACTGATTCTTAACATATATTTACATAAAAATATTCGATTAAACAGAAAAAATAAGTTTGAAATTACAACGGAATTCTTGAAACGGATCGATTTATTTTGTAACCAATCAAAATTCGCCTAAAATTTCCATCAAAATTTGACCTTCCGACCAGTGTTAAACAGCCTACAGGCATTCTTATTCAGAACATTCTTATTGATCAAAAGATAAAATTTTGTAAGATCAAAAGTGTCAAAGATGTCCTCCGTTTAGAAATGGTTATCGAAAAATTAAAATAAAATATATTTCAAAATTGACTCATGAAGTTATTTGGTATTTCTTAATCATGAAAAAACTTGATTTGTAAACATAAGACAGCCTAGAGAGTTTAGAACATTACTCAAGTCTGAAGTACAAAACAATATTTTTGCACATGTTTTGAGCGTTGTATTTAGAAAATTGCTTTCTGTATATTTAATCTCATAATAAAAGCCTCTTTTTAGAACCGCAAGAAAAGGTTAAATTTGTACTTAGACAAAATTGTCGGCTTCTTAAAAAACGGTCAGATAATCATTATCAGATTAGTTAATCGTCGGAAATACAACCTCGAACGTTTTTGACGTATTTGGGCCGTTAGAAAGTTGCAATCACGTGGACTTATGTGTTTTTCAACGAAATTAATTGCTGTTCTTTTAAAAATCATAACTCCAGCGAATATTGAAAATTGATTTCCTTTTATGGCCAGATTTCCGACCACAAAATGAGGTACCCGATAACAAGGTCGTAGGAATGTGCAAATTGAGGTACCAGTGCAGTTTTTGGCACTGAAAATTTTGGTGCAGAAAATTTTTGGTGACAGCACTTTGCGGTCCTCTTTTGGAAGATCAAAAATAAAAAATAGCCTATAACTTGAAAAATCAGGGTAAAGGGTGGGTAAAGTTCTTTGCTTTGTTTGAAATTATTATTTATCTTTTCATTAAACTGAAGTTGTTGCAGCAACAATATACCGACGTTGAAACATAATGCAAAAACATTGTCATCATGTCAACAGTTTTTTCTAATTATTTCCTTTATTTTGTGTCGTATTCGGTTCTTTTGCTCAAAATTTCATGAAAAATAAGAATAAATAAATATATCTTGAAATTTAAGCTAAAAATAACAGGCAAAACACGAAGAAATTCAGTTGTCAAGTAGAAAAATGCTTGAACTGCGTTTTTTTTTATATTTTGAACAATTTTGAGCTCTTTTAAAATTTGAGATCCGACAATCACATAAAAAATTAAAAATTCGTGAATTTTAGCAAACGAAAAATGATACCAGAAAAATACAGTGCCATCAACTCTGATGTCATCCTCCTCGGAAAATTTTACTACCAAAGTCAAGCATCTAACATGCCGCGTGTTAATCAAAACGCTCCTTACTGCTTCAAGAAATTATTCTCCCTGGAAATATAAGGTCATCCTAATGGTCGATTTCCCTGTATTATTTTGATATCTTTAATACACTGAAAAAACGTTGTGATAAGTCCATGTTACATGCTTTTTGTAAACTTTTTTGCTTACTCAAATTTGGTGAGTTCTTGTTTCAATGAAACAAAGTTCGTAACGTTTTATACTTGTTGTAATCGATTTTCCATGTATACTTACTTTTTAAAAAGGTAATTCCAGAATATTAAATGTCAACGCCCAAGTTCTCCCGAAAATAATAAATTAGTTAAGGGGTTTTGTGTGGTAAAATTCAAGCTAATTACAAGTTTGAAACGTTCATAACTTGCTTAATAATGCACTTCACGAAATTGAATATAAAAATTTAAATGTACTTGCTAACCAGGAGAAATTATGAAACGTGAAAAATTGTTTTCATATATTTTTACCGCTATTGAGCAAATTCAAAATTTGCTTAATTTTTACTTGTTTTCAGTCTCTTCATAACTTCCGAATTTTCAAATATACCAAGGTATAATTAGAAATTTTACGGTTCAACTGTTGTTAATAAATGAAGTTTATATAACAATGATTAAGAATTTTTTATTTGAATTGAAAAGAAAAGGCAAAAAATACGCCAAAAATTGACCAAATTGTTTTGAGGAACAATTACTTAAATATTTATTGAAAAGGAAATAGTAAAACTGGATTGATATTGTTAAAGTTATCAACTAATGGCAAACGAAAATCAAGATGTGACAAAAATTCCAGCAGGTTAATATCAGAATTTTTTTTCGAGAATAAAATGTAGGAACCACCATACCCTTAAGTCACTTTTAAAAAGTGCCATTTTTTATGGCGGAACGATTGAATTCGAAAAAGTATATAGATTACCGGACCTCAGAGTACAAATCCTTAATATTTGAATGATACAAACAACGCAAGCTATTAGCACCCAATCAAAACCGTTGATTGCGGAAAAGGCCGATTTCATTGGCCAGGTTGATAAAGGATCAACTAATCGAATGCTCAGATTTCGCATTTTTCAAATATTTAGGATTTGTACTCTGAGGTCCGGTAATCCATATCCAAGAAACTTTAACTGAATAAAAATGAGGGTCATTTAGGAGGGTCATAAATATCGTAAAATTCTGATGCTGAAAAACTTGTAACACCCTAGGGTCATTAAAAAAATTTATGCAAAATCAAATAATAATAAATTGAAAAATAATATTTGCACTGGCCTTGGTACAAATTTTATAAAAAATGTGCAACATATAATTGGTGTTCATTCAATTTATTGTATTTTGAGTCCGCCTGTAAATTATTTCATCGTTGTAAGTTTCACGACTTAATTTCAATGTTCATAAGTTTAAATAAGGTTTTAAGTATTGATCTCCGCCCCGAATCCAGTCAAAAAGCCCACTTAAAATGTTGCTTAATTTGACGGAAACGATATAGTCGGCTTTTAAAACAAAGGAGACTTCTCATCAGCCAATCATCTTCACGAATAAAGCATCATTATAATTGGTCTTCTTGATCACATACGGGGCAAATGTTTCTATCAACTTTGCTCAAAAAAATAATTCGCTTTTCGCAGAATTTTTGAAAATAAAAAATATTAATTATATCCCGTATTCACACTCTTGTGAATATCCAGGCCCTGATGAGAAAACGTAATGTGTTTTTAAGTAGTAGGGCCGGGATATTCACGAAAGTGTAAATAGGGGAAAAAAAGTTTTTGCTTTCTTTTTTTCCAATTTGCATAACTTGGTATCCCCAATTGAGAACGATCAATTTTGGCAAATAACTACTATTTTCTAGATTAAACCAATCAAAACGGTGGAATTCAGATTATTGCAAATTGTAAAAAAAGCAAAGACGTTAGATAATGTATTTCAAATTCCAACAGGGCTCTATAAATTTGTGTTATTAGCCAAACTTATGATCAATCACACCTTTTTGCCAGATTAAGATTGCAGTTGATAACCCCTATTCACAATTTCGTGAATATCCCGGCCCTGATTGGCGAACGGTATGTGTTTTTATGTAGTAGGGCCGGGATATTCACAAAAGTGTAAATGGGGTATATTATATACCCCATTACCACTACCGTATATATTATTCATTATTATTGATTGAGGATAAAACGTTGACCGTGTGGCATTGTTTCATTCGAATTGAGAGTTAATATTAAATAGCTAACTAGTTTAATGTTCCAAAACAAACATTCCTTATTTACTTGATTGTAACCCTAGTTTATTTCAAACAACAATTATTCTTACTGCTCACTGAAGTTTAATTAAAAAAACCTATAGGTCACAAATATAGAAAATGCAGCATTTTAAATGCTCGGAAAATTGCCATCGCTTTTTTTAATAAATATAATCGCACGAAAAAACAAACGAATTTCACGATTTTGAGTTAAATTTCTGTCAGTGTCAATATTGCAGAGAAAGCCAGTATCGCTGAATTTGCGTGAGCGTTCGAGTTTTAGATAACAAAGTATTTTTAGTGTGTCATGACTCATGATTGACGTTCTATTTCGAGATAAAAGTTGCCAAATCTCTGTTTTTTTTGGTTGCGTTTGGTGGAGCTTGTAATTCCACATATTTCAATATTAAATTTCATCTTAACCTATTGTAAAGCTCGTCATAAAATTGAAATAGGTAAAGTATTGAAAATTTCAAATTAGGACTTCCTTTCGAACGCTCATGCATTTTTCAACAAAAATATTCACTGATGTTCCCATATTGCCGAAATTGCCAATATCGCCGGAAATGCCCAATGTCGTCGAATTTCTAAAGAAACTTTGCTTTGCCTTGTACATGCTTATTGGGTCAAATATGGTGTCCTTATGAAAGTTTTTCGGTGACTGGTGCTTCAAATACTCAAAATTAAGTTGCATCACAAGAACGAGTAGCTCGTTTTCGAAAGACATTCAAATTGTCTCTAATTAAGTGAACCAATAATTGCTCGTTTACACGAGGACATCCTATTTCAAATATCCCTTTAACACATGTTGCTTAATCTGAGATATGTGAGCTGAAAAGCGGCCTCATAAGTGGCTAGGAGGGGTCTTAGGAGTGTCAGGATTGGCTTCCTAAACCCTCATCTCTGAGATTAACCAAAAGGTGTTAAAGGGATATTTGGCAAGGCTATTTGGCAAAAAGTTAAAATCACCCTTGATATGAAATAACCGGTAGCAATACGCGATTAAATCCGTTATAAATTATTTTATAACGAAAATAAAGAAAATTTAGGTTAAATGATCTTTTTGATGTAACAAATAAGGCATTTGAAAGTTTAGGTGCTTTAAAGATCAGTCGAAATTATTCTTATGCTGAATATTTTTTGTTGCCACGTCATTTGCATCTAAACAACGTTCTTAACGGATACAATTATTTAAGCCGCATGCAACGAAGAAATTTGCTTTAGAAGTTCCATTTATTCAGATTGTGCTCAAAGTTATCTTGAACCTTTTTTGAATTTTTTCCGCTTATCTCTTTCAAAAAATCAATATTTATTTTTCCTAACAACCGTTGAATTTTTACATAAGGTACAAAATGTGCAAACTGGGTGACCGCCAATGAAAACAAGGCCATCTATTACACACTTTTCTTAAAATTCAGCTTTTCATTGCGGAAAAATGTGCCATAATATGAAAATATAATTCGAAGGAAATGTTGGGTGAAATTAATTCGTGCCGACTGAAAATCTTCGGTGTAAAAAACAGGGCTAAACTTGATTTAACCTTGATTTAACACGTCTTAAAAGCAGAATAATTGATTTCAAATGAGCAAATTTTGACTTTGTTCCGCGGTTAACAAAAGGATATGTTGAATTAGTATAAAACCTATAATTGGCCATAAAAATATTTTTAAGAATTTAAGTTATATTTTAATCAAAAATTACATTTTAGGAAAGGTGATAAATCATTAAAAACGCTAAAATTAAGACTTAATCAAATTAATTCGGGAGGTATTTTTTGATTTACCTGGGAAAATTAATTGAATTAACCAGGGTGTTACTCAAACTGACCTGATACAATTTTGTAATTATTGAAAACATCAATATAAAGGCCTCCCCGGGATTGACCTGGTTAAAAACGCAATTTCCAGCAAAATCCTATAAATAATTAAGCTTATTCCTGAGAAAACAATTTGTTCCACTTTTTTAAATATTAACAATTTCGCAAACGAAGTTTTTTATTGCTGAACTTGCATTTTAATTCGTAGAATTTTTTGGACTTCACATTTCACCGAAAAAGAAAGAAGATGAAAAAATTGATAAAAAATGCCTACCTTGTTATACTGAATAACTGAATAATTTATCAATTATCAAAGATCGATGGGAAATATGGTTAAGTTAAACTCGAGTCGTCCCATGTTTTCAATTCGAATTAGTTCTGCTTTTAATTATTTCTCCCTGTAGCAAGTGTCTTATTTTTGTTGTTAAAAATTATAAACATTTTGAAGTGTTTACATATTTTTAGTATTTAATATTTTAACTAGTGATTTCAGCTCAGTAAAGCACCTGATTAAGCGCATGCTGATTTGCTCGTCTACAATAATCTTGGTGCTGACATCGCTTAATAAAATATGACAAAATTTAAATTGGATAATCCAATTTGGGTTTCGAATTAAAGACTGTGAAAAACCATGTTTTTTTAATTACAAAATAAAATGTTTTATAAAATCTTTCATTTTTGTCAATTATTCTGAATTAAGAATGAAATAAAACTTCGAAATTAATATTTTTGAGAATAAACAGTGTTCCATTAGAAATCCCTCCGTTTTGAGTCAAAATTTTGATAACATTTCTCTGCGTATTCTTAAATCAACAAAAATGCGGTGTCACGGAAACCCAAGTCAAGTACAAGTTTGCAAGAAAAATTTTGTAAGAACCGGAATAAAAACTTTGCCAATCTGTGGTCTCACAATAATACCAGAATGATTTGTAAGGAGCGGTGCTCTGTTGAACTAATGACGGTAACATACCGTAACAACGGTATAACTGAAAATAATTTCATTACGGATTTTACAACCAATTTTTATTGACAAAAAATATTTAAAAAATAAATTGGGGCTGCAAATATCATCTAAGAAACCTATGAAATTGACGTAAAATTAGCAAATCAATGACGTTAATTGCGCGTCACTCATTGGCTTGGTAATAATCACAATAGCTGCGCCCACAGAAAGAAAAGTCGCGAATTCGGAAAATTCCTTATTGGTATTGTAGGACTTTAAATGTCCAAAATTGATTGCGAAAAATCAGTTTAATCCTATGTATTACCAGATATTTTTCCTATTAAGTATGGAATTCAAAAAACGAAAAGAAAATTTAAAATCTTATACAGCTCAACGATAAGAATAAAAGGTTTACACTTGATAAGATGTGACTATTTCAATGATGCAGAATGCGCGAATATTATTGAGAGGCGGCATAAATTTAAGCCGATTTAATTGGCGTATTATATTAATCAGGTTTTTGATTGGCACGAGTTTCGCATTTTGTTTGTCTCTTTGGAATAGCAACAAACTGCTAGTCGAGAACCCTCAATCGATATAAAATTTGAAATAAAAATAAGCCGATATAGCATAATGGAGTATTCACGTCATAGTATGAAGTGGAACAAAGAGTTCTCTCCTTGAAGAAAATGACGGAGCGTTTGGTCAGAAAGGGAAGAACAGCGGAGAGACAATCACTTTACTGAGAAGCTTAACGTGTTGATTATTTTTTGTATATTGCACGAAAAACCTGTGAAAGTTAATCAAAACGTTATTTGCCCATCATCAGTTTACAAAAGCAGTCAAAAAAATTCATAAAAAACTTAAATGATATAAGTATTAAAAACCAGCGCAAAAAT
>SCLH01000593.1:604853-633652 GCA_004367855.1 Oikopleura vanhoeffeni
ACATTTCAAAATATTAACTCGTAATTTCAAAAATTATTTCGAACGCAAACACACCGAGGCGTATTTTATCAAAACACAACGCCCAAGCTTGAACATTCAATTAGATGAGAATGACTTCGCGCTCTTCTCCAAAATGGGCAGTAAAAATAAAAAGTTAAAGCCCTAAAATTTACTTTTACAGTTTTTGACGACATTCTAGATTTCTAACTTTTCAAGTCTATTTATTTTTCTGTAAACAAATCTTAACTTTTGAAAATGGTGAAAAACTGAAACATGTCAAGTAATAAACTTTTTAATATTAAATGATATACGTTTCTTAAAAAAAATAAGCGAGCTAATTTTTTCGGTGAAACAGTCCATCGGCAACCAAAAAACTTCCATTTAGTGACCAGATATAAATCATGATCAACGAAATGTTAAAATCAAAGTCACTTAATTAAATGATAATAAGCCTACTCCAAATCAGTTGATAAATTTCTTTCTAAGCAAACTTAAAGTCTTAAGCCGTTTCATTTTCATATTGATACCAAAATAACTGTTTCCAGCGACGAAATAAAGGTTCTTTTTTGTCATGAAAACTCATATTTCAGACTGCTAAATAAATTATTATTAATAAATATCCCCTTATTGCCCTATCGTAAAGATTTGAGATCCCTCAAAAATTCGGGAATGACAAAACGACGCATCATTCGAAAACGAGTCATCCGATAAAGTTCTTGGATAACTCAAATTGAGCAAAATTATCTATTCAATATAAACATTGAAAATTGGTTTTAATCGAACCAATGTTTTTAATTTTTTTAACGATTACTGAAATTGTTTTTGTTAAAAAAAGGTCTGATTCGGACCAATTTTCATGTTGTATTATTCACTAAATATTTGTGCACAGTTAGAGCTATCTAAGAACCTAATCGGCTGAGTAGTTTTTGTAAACTACGATCTCACAATCTTTACGATGGGGCAATAAGGGGATATAAAAATATATAAGCAATATTCACCGCCTAAGTTTAAAATGAATTTAAAAAACCACACAAAGCTAGAATACAGTATAACTTTTTGCCGCAACAAAGTTAATCTTTAGAAATATGAAGTTTATATAATTAATAAAACTGTACCAAATTTTTTCGAAAGAAATTCGGCGTTTTTAAAATAAAAAATAATGGTCTGGTTAGTTCATCGCCACTTATTTTACACGGAGATAATCATCTTCTAATAAGGTTCAATTTGTGGCTTTTAACCACATTATTCAGTCAGTGGTTCATCGATTCAACCACACAACAAGGTAAATCAAGTTATTTTTCTGGATGAGAATTCGTATTCTCCGAAATATTACTTGGTTTGTTTTGAATTGAATATCGCTGACTAACCCTTTTTTAGACGTAAATGTCGATCAAATAATAAAATACACTTAACTGTCTTAGACCCCATGTCTAAGGCAAAGCATGCCCTTTTCAACGCACAACGAGCCTTTTACATTTCCGTTTAAGAAAACTACCATCCCGATAAATTAGCGGAAAACCCTATTTCGGCTATTAGAATGCGTAATTCGCTTTTTGAAAAATGAATTTTAAATATGCAGAACAAATTCGATATTGCTTTATGAACATTTCAAGGATCACTTTTTCATCTAATTGCGGTATTCAGCAAAAAAAAACCTTAACCCTCCGAGGAATATAGCTTTTTGAAAGGCTACTTTTTGAGCGCTTATTACGGAAAAAGTAAAAGTGCTTGAAACTTTATTGTTCTCTTGTCCTCGAGATAAAGGATAGATATATACTTTAAAAGTATGTAATTCACATTTTGACTTGATTGACCTTATAGAAAAGTGACATTTACTCATTGTGTTTTAACCTACGCGATTCAATTGAGACGTCAGAACAAAAATAATTAAAGAAAAAAATTAAGAATTAAATTTTCTATATTGTAACTTCTTCGAAAATAACCTGCAATTTTTGGTCTTTGATGTACAGGTGTTATCCAAAAGAAAAACCTACGCAATTTATCGAATTCACTTTTAAAGAAATAAAAATTAACTCAGAGCCGTCAGGAAAAAAGTTGAAAATGCAGCAGTTTCAGAAAAAATTTTCCAAAAAATGAATCATTCAGAAGCAATCTGCAATTTCTTGTCTGTAATTTACAGGTTTTTTTAAAAAAAGCTATATTCCTCGGAGGGTTAAATACATCTTATTTGAAATAATAATGTTTCACAAAAATTTTCCTAGATTTTTATACATTTTGAGCGATGTACCCGAAAAATTATATCCCTTTTGCGTTTTATTAAATTTTTGACTGAATAAATACGTGGGGTGAGAAACTGGCAAGTCATACGCAGCAGCGCGCTGATTGGCATATATTCTTACCTAGAAATAAAGAAAAAACTTTTGAAGTCAATCACCGTCATTTTTTAGGAAAGCAAAACTTCACCGTAAAAATGCAAGACTCATGACGATTTGAGTGTTTTGATGAAGAAATTTATAATAATGCTTCTCAAAATCGTTTACGATCTTTATAGCGCGTTTTCGAATCCCACTAATGTTGTCTTACTGATTTTCTTTAGTATGATTACCAGCCAGGGTGCTTGATATTGGGACCGCTTAATTTAATCGATGTGTAATTACTCAAGCAATCACTAAGACAACATCAGTGGGATGCGAACAAGCACTTTAATAGATAGTGAACGTTTTTGAAATGGAGTTTCGTTGAGAAAAGGTTATGGGCCACAATATGAATCCCTACAATGATGTTATTATCTTTAAATGGCCCTTGCATTTTGCGGTGATTCTTTTTTGAATATTGACGTGTTCATTTGAAAATGTCCTATTTTTGTGAAAATTCCGATTTTAAATATATTGCTGGCAAAATTATTTTCGAAACAAATGGAGTTCCTTGTTGAACAAACAATTGAGAAGGTCACTTTTCTATCTTATCGCGGTTTTCACCGAAATTAGTGATCGCAAAAATACCCTAAACCCCCTTTAGATATGCATTTATTCTCGTATAAATTCCTATATTTTTGGTACGTATCTTATTTAGACTAAGATGAGCTTTTTCGGCGGTTCGTCTAAAGGCTTTCGGTTTTCACGTATATATATTTGTGTATTTTACTTAGGACTTATCTACCGAAACCGATGACTTTTAGATACCCTAACATCCTTTACTTTTTAGACCATCAAATTAAACAGATGTCACGAAATGTGTTCATTTACCCAAAAATAAGTTGATTAAAATCTTGTTTTTGCCAAAAATATAGAGAAAAAGTAATCTGGTCACCAGATGTCAGAAAAGGTCATCAGAATTTGACCACAACCAGTATTATGATTTCAAATCAGTTTATTTCGAACTGTGGAATACAAAGTGGATTATAATCTGCCAAATAAAAAGAAATTAAGCTTTATTTATGAAATTGAGTCACCGCAAAATTGCAATAGTAATTATAAATATGTTTTCATGAATAATTAACCGCGCTTTTAAGTTTTAGAAAGTAGAATGCGCTATCAACTGACAACGTGAGTTTTAAGTAGTGTCGAGATTGAAAGTGATTTGTCGAGAATCAAAGTGATTTAAGGCCAGATTCAAAGAATCTTGCATAACTTCATGGTTTCAAATCACCTCAAGTCTAGACCAGGGCTCGGCACAATTGAATTGGATCAGTGGATCGCATCGGGAAACCCGATCCGATCCAATTTTTCAACAATTTTCAGATGTGCCGACCCTTGGTCTAGACGCCATTTGGAACTGACGCGGTTAGCAAAATACAGGATTCAACCTTATATTTTTGTGGTGACATTTTGAATCATACAGAATGAAACTCTTTATTTTTTTTAAATGAAAAATGCCAATTTAGATCTTGATATCACTGAAAACATACCAAAAAATGCCAAACCAGATGTCAAAAAAGGTCATCAGATTGCAACCAGTATGATTATTTCCGAATCGATTAGTTTTTCACCATGAAATACAAACTCAGTGATCACACCAAAAATTTGAAAAGGCTGACGGGCCATTTTTTAATTCGATGATTAAACGGTATATCTGTTCTATTTTGGGTCCAAATATTAAACTTTTTGATTTAGATAGGACAGTAATTAGTTTGATTTCAAAATATCCCCCTTTCACACTTTTGTAAATATCCCGGCCCTACTACTTAATAACACACTACGTTTGCTGATCAGGGCCGGGATATTTACAAAAGTGTGAAAGGGAGATATAGAACAAGATTTTTGTTGTAAAGATATATTTTGTATGCAAATTTAACCTAAATAGAAATTTTGTTTACGGTCAAAAATTTGTATTGGAAAATACTCGATTAACACAGTAGGTTTCAAGATAAAGCTTTCAGAACTTTGGGAGTATTAAGAAGCGTCGAGCCAATAAGTTATTTGTCAAGACTCAAGGTATTTAAACTTCAAATTAAAAGCCAAGTGTAAAATAGTATTATTTTGAATCACCTTAAGTCTCGACGTTTTTTTTAATATGATTGAATTTTATTTTTGAGAAGGTCCAGAAAGAATTTGAGACTTCAAGCACTTTGACACGATTTTATTTCTTATCTTTCACCAAAAACATAGGTTTTTGTCCAATAATTGCCCACAACATACTTGGTCCGTTATGTTGTGGTCATTTTTGTCCAAAATTTTATATTATTCTCATGATAGATAGTTCTTGAATCGTCGAAAAAGTGCTTTCATTTAATTGATGTAAAATGCCACAAAATGGGTGTACATATCACCCTTGAAATACTCACAGCTATTCGTTCAAAAATGCATAAAAATAACTACTACTTTCACAAATCGTCACAAAAATATGTGCTTTTGAGAGGCTACTTATAGCTAGGGTTATTGAACTTTTGAAAAATGTTATATTTGGAGGTGTCAAGGGTGCCCAATCCAATTGAAGAAAGTAAATAAAGATAAGAAATTTATATTCCTATGAAATTGCCTCATAGCTCTTTTTGTTTATATAAAAACGCAATTCATGGTTGAAATTAACTTGTATAGACCGCCATAATATTTATTTGCCATACAAATTACAGGGTATTTTAACGGGTGAAATCCATTTTTAACTCCGTGTAAAACCCACGGGTATCCAGCCAGATAAACGTAGAAAAACATAATTCGCGGGTTTCAGATCGAACAAATTTAACCCCTCGTCCTCGAATTTCGGAGGGCTCCACTAAGTGTAGGGTTTATTATACCCCATAATAGTATGAGAAATTGTGGTTTATAATGGTGAAAAATACTTGCTGACGCATTTTTCATTTGAAACAGAGGCGCTATTAGCTAAATTTCTTGAAATATTCTTTCTGCATCTGTACCTCATTATTTCTTACTCATGGAAATTTAATTAACCGAAACGTTGAAAAAATGATTATCTATTTGAAAAAATTCATTATTTGAATTTCCTTAAACTTTTCAAACTTTTGTTCAAAGCTGAATTGTTTCGCCTTCAAATCCCTCTTTACTAATTTGTATGTCGAAAGGTTAGCGTTTTTGTTAAGTGCGATTAAGTCGAGCGACTAATTCGCGCCATAAGCGAGAAATCCGACATTAAATATCAGGCAATGTGGTGTAGTTGGTAAAAACACTCAAATCGTAATGAGAGAGCCGCGAGTTCAAGCCCCGACTTGTCTATTCCTCTTTTGCAGTTATTTCGGACCTTAAATTTTCTTCAATAACCAAATTTCTTTAAATTCGAAGTTTTTTTGATGAATATCATCTTAGAAGAGCACACAGGTTAAGGAATTTTAAAAATAGTTTGCATTTTAGCTAGAAACAGTTAATAATTTATAATTTTCGGCATTTGTGGCAACGTTCTATCAAATGAAATAAACTGACCGAGAAAATATTCGAAAAATGGCAATTAACACGTTGCGGAATATGTGAAACAAGGATATGGTGGTTAATTAAAAAAAAGGAGAAGAAAATTGAACCAAAAGTTAAGATAGACAGTCTGCAAGGGGTTTAATTTCGTATTTAATGGAGCAAACAACGCATTTTGAGACAAATTTATCTTGTTTTGTACAAAAAGACCTTTTCAAAATACTTATTAAGTATATTGATTCCGAGCTTATCAACCAAAACATATTGAAGCTCACTGATTTCTGTCAAAATTGGAGTCAAATTTTGAAAAGGACGATTTGAAATAAGAAGATTCTAAACTCAAAAATGGGTATCGATGTTTTTAACCTATCTTGTGAAGGATTTTTTTTGGTCATTTTCAGACGTAGGATTTTTTTTGTTCTTTAAAAATTTACAAAAAAAAATTCGGTTAATTTTTTGAGATTTTACAGGAAGTCTCCGACCACGATCCTAACCAACAAATTTAAGCTGATCATCTCTTTTTCACAAAAATGGACTTGGAATCATAGAACAAATAATTCTTTGTCTTAAAAATATGACCCCAAATCATGAATTCTCACGGAATTTTAAGATCCTTAATATAAGTTTGATAAAAATTTGATCATAATTCAGTTTTTTTAAACTGCTTTTAGTTATTTGACTACAAAAAAATGTTCAAAACAGAATTATAGACGTGGATCGCTATGGATTACCGACCTTCAGAGTAAATTTGATTCTAAGCATATGATTGGTTTAATTTGACCAATGAAATCGACCTATTCCGCAATCCAGGGGTTTGATTGGGTGCGGAGATCTCGAGTTGTTTGTATCATTCAGATATTCAGGCTATGTACTCTAAGGATCGGTAATCCATAATTTTATCATTTTAATCAAAATATTGTGATATAATTATTCTCAAAAAATGCTTGTTCTGCCATATTTGTACTCTAGTGACTTTAAAACATTTTGAGTCAAACAGATCGTTCAATCACAGTTAAATTAAAAATACTGTTTTGAGTACACCTCTAAAGTACTAATTTATTATTCATGACTTATCCGGACATCAAGCTTCAAGTTCGATACCAAAATATCGCTTATTCTTGGTCAATTGGTCCCCTGTAAATTCTAAGGGTAATCACTCATTATCCGGTTACGTGGACTGATTTGGTAGGCCAAATTTTTTCATAAATAAGCACTTTTTGGTTTTTTTGGTGTTTTGTTAAGGTGTCTTGACGTTCTTTTGGACGTAATAAGACTGTTATTTTCTACTTAGTTCTGGTTCAAAATTAGCCTAATACGTATATTCAGTAACTCAAGAAGTTTCTAAACTAAAAAAGCAAAAATACAAACCGGAAATAATTGTTTTAGCATAAAATAGGTACAAAATCATCACTCAAAACTACACTTGTTTCCGCTATTAAATAGGATTAAAGCTTTGTGGGACGCAAAATGATAAGGACGGTATAAAATTAACGTGGTGATTGGACAATTTTACTTTAGAAAGGATCAATAAAGAAATCGTTTGTTTACTTCAAATAATTATATCCCCTATTCTCACTTTTGTGAATATCCCGGCCCTGATTAGGAAACGTAGTGTGGTTTGAAATAGTAGGGCCGAGATATTAAAAAAAATATGAATAGGGGAAATTATGAAGAGACGATATCGATTCGTCAAACTTGAAATTTGAAAATAAATGTTTTTCTCGTTTTGACACCATAATCGAAATTCGAAGTTTATATTTCATGTCTGCTATTACCACTTTTGTTAATATCTCGGCCCTGATTAGAAAACGTAGTGTGTTTTTAAGTAGTTTGGCTGGGATATTAACAAAAGTGTGAATAGGGGATATTTGACGGTATCAGTGTCATGAATAATTGAAGAGTGAACAATTTTTTGAAGCGAGGGTCGAAAATTGAAATAAAAGTGAGCTGACAAAATTGGTACATTATGTACAATGCAGTTTAGGTGAATTGGCTTTTGAACAAGACGGTATTTCTCACGAAGGAAAGCTCATCAACCAATAACCGCCTCTTATTTTTTTTTGTTATTTGATGTAAACAAAAATCATGCATAATAAGTAGAGATAATTTGATCAAATTATGACTCTAAAAAGAAACATCAAGCTCCCTGTTTTTCCCAAGATCACTCATCACTTCAAAAATAATACCTTCTACCAAAAAACACCGACTTGATTGTTTATGTTTGAACTTTCAACAGATTTTCTGTAAGACAGATTGCCTACCAGACAAATTTTGCATTTACAGTTCACAATTTTAAATATAAACAGTTTGAGTTCAGATAGTGTTTAACATTTTCTCTGTGTTATTATAGTGATAATGTTGAAACAGAGTTATTTGAAAACACTAACCAGGAACTTGCCAAATAAGTAAAATTTATTATATTTCGATAAACAAGAAAAGTCATGCGTACAATAAGCTATTTTTTCGTGATTTACTTATTATTCTTGGAGGACATTCCACACGTAAGAAAAATTCACAGTTCAAGAAAAAAGGCTTTGAGAAAGTTCTGATGTCAATATTTTAAAAAGAACGTATGCAAAGCTTTTAAACAAGAATGCAAGGTATAAACTAACAGATTCAGTCAAAATCATTTAAATTTTTTTCGTGCAGGCGATTTTCTAATTATTTAAAAAAAAATTTGTGACTCATCAATCCCGTGGTACAAACTTTGAAAACCCTTCAAAAATATTCATTATTATTTTGAAAACGTTGATTCAAACAAGGATTTACTTAACTAAAGTGAACAAAAATTTAGCCAAATTTTATCCAATTTTCCGACATTATTTATTATGACTAAGAAAATTTTCTGCTAAACCAGTCTATCCCAAGATCTTTTGAAGTGACTCCCAGAAAAATATAAAAGTTAATCTTGCCGTTCTAAATCTGATCATCTGAATAAATTTAAAAAAAATGATGATTTTAATTTCTGACGATGAAAGCGTAATCCCAAACGCATACCAAAATATCGAAAAACTAAAATAAAAATATCACGAGTTATTAGAATAGCTGGTTTATCAGACAGCAGGTTAGTGGCAAAAAATATATATTTACACGACAAATAAACAGTGGCTGTTGTTAGAAAGCAATATTATAGTTTGACTTTTACCATCAAAATAGCCATAAAAAAGAACTCATTTTGGGCATGGAAGTTGCGGGTTTTATAAATCTGTTGGGACACATATTTTTCTTAGAAAGTGTCTTTTGACCATAAAAAATAAATTAAAGATATGACAACTACAGCAAATAATTATAATTTTTAAGACACATTGAAAGTCGAGGTATACTGTTTTCGTCGGGAATTTGTTTCGCCGAAATTTTTCCCCTATATTTTGCTATGAAAATTGCGTAGGCGTCAAAATCTCTCTTATAAACGAATAAAAATGTGTACAATTTAAATATGGATGTGTTGATATTACACACATAATGTGTGTGATATCAACACATCCATATTTAAATTGTACACATTTTTATTACGTGTGACACATTGTCAGAAACACATTTTCATAATTCTATTGTTGTCAATCCCAAAATAAAAGTTTTAAAACATTAAGAACATAGTCTAGAAATTTTCATACAAAATCTTAGATATTTTCCGCCTACACATTTCTCTAAAGTTAAAGATAGGCTTTTTTAAATTTCCAGAGAAAATTGTATACCTCTGAAAATCACTGCAAAAATACTTTTTTTAAGTGCATTGATAGCATAATGCAACCTCACCTTCAATAAAAAACTTTGTTATTGATCAATAATGCACTTAATAGTTGGCGGTGTCTTTTTATTGTCATCATTTTTTCAAACAAAAAGTCCCGCGAAAAAGAAAGTGTATGAGTCATTGAAAAAACAGCTTTCTCTTGGCTTGATTTTTGAAGTTAACGCTGTAAAAGGACTTAAAATTTACTTTTTGAATTGAGCATTGAGTTTTAATTTGCATTATAAATTATAACTGTACGATCAGTCTAGTCTACAATATCTATAATTTATGACGGCAAGTTTTAAAATCCATAATGATAGTAAATTATGATATTTCAGGATCTATTAATTGTTGTCAAAAATTGCAATTTCCAGCTTAATATGAGTAACTTACGATCTCTTTAACTACAATTTCGCGGTCACCCGTTTTGATTCTTTTCTGATCTTGTGTTCGTTAAAATACGCCATTATTAATAATGAGGTTTTAGGACGAGGGACATGCCTTAATGTCGTCAATTTTCTGGGTATGAAAAGGCTTTGACGTAATTTATCAAAATTCTAGGTCTTTAATCCCAGGTTAAATTTTCTTGCATAAATAATTAGAACCGGATAAATTACGAAGGTGAAAATTTGGGAGAAATGGATGATAAAACTCATAATTTTACATTTTCTTCTACGGTCATAACCTTAAACTATTTCCCCATTTTTTTGTATTTGTCGAACTTTTATTCAATTTATCTCGTTCCAAATCTTTTTCAGAAAATTATGTTTTTTTGAACTTGAGGGGTTCTAAACTATAAGGCGAAGATATATGGAAATGCAAACAAATATAAACATACCCAAACATAACCAAATCAGGATTATGAAGAAAAGCTCGTATTCTAAGAGGTGAAAATCTTAATAAACAACGTTCAAGGATTTTGCGTGATAAGTTTATGCTTTAGAAGTATTTTGGAATAATGCTGTTTTCAGAAAACGTAATAAAAATAAAGCGAAACGTCGTAAATATATTTAAATTAAAGTAATAAAAATACATCTTGAAGTTTTCTTATCTTGAAAATGAATATACAATAAAAAAATCGAAACATAAATAAACCATGAAAAGAACTAAAAACACATTATAAATTATTTATTTATATATAAAAATTGTTAATCTCTAACAACATGTTTCCAATTTTATTAGTCTCAGTAATCAGAGAACAGAAAAATAATTCTGGTCGAAAAAAGTGACAACAAAAAATAATTAAGCAAAAACCGGGCTCTCAGATTGCTTTGCCAAATCTTGTGTCATTTTTTTTGAGCAAATAAATGACATATATTTGTGCCTTGAAAAACCCTTTTAAAATGCAATAATTGGTAGTACACCAAGTGGTCTCGAATTGGGACGGAAATTCAATCTATAATTAAGTGGTATCTAGATTGCAAATTATTTAAGTTAATAATTTGTCACACAAATTAGCAGACATTCAAAGTAATTGAAAATTTTAAAAGAACTCCAGAATCAGACCCAAAAACGTCATAACAAAATTGCAAGGTTAATTTTTCAACTCATTTAATAGCCAGCAATCTAGTCAGTTGAATTCAAATGTTTGGTTAATATGATATTGTTGAGTGACCATAGAAAAATGTTTTGAGAAGTTCGGGAATCGAACCCCGGTAAACGGGATGATCATCGAGTCGCGCTAACCACTACGTCAACTGCTCATACAACTGACGAAAATATGTTGATTATGAGGCGAGAGCTTTCGCGCCAACAATATACTTTATGATAATTTAACTAGAACTCACGCTAGATCTTCTCTGTGGTTATAATACACTGATGTAAAGATCTGACGCTAGTTCGGGTCAGTTCAAAATATTATAGTGCCAAAATTAATTCAAAAAAATATTGAGAACTACGTTGACATTTTTATGAATATATTTTTTCTCGAATTCTTAAGATCTGTACGGACATAATTTCATAAAAAAATTCCATTCCAACATTTGTCAGGCAAAGAGCCCTCTTTGATTAAGCCCGTCCTAATCCTGGTTGAGGAAAATCTAGATTAAGGAGATTTGGGTGTGTGTTGGACAAGTAGGAATTATTTTAAGAAAATATTATATCAACCAAAGTTTAAGAATTTCGAAATTAGGTAAGATGGGTGTGAAGAATTTTCTTGAAATCATGTGGACCTACAATGTATGAAATAAATCAGATTTGCTCCAGGAGTGAAACAAGCAAACTTTATGGGGAACAATGTGTATAAAATATCAATTTTGAGTAGTATTTTAGGAAGTTTACATAGAATGGAAATTGGCAGGAGGTTGTTCGGCCAAAAATTTAAATTTCATCAAAACTCGATAAACCCACGCTTCCAACTTTAATATCGTTTAAACTATCACGTTATTTGCTAGGCCTCTCATGCTACTTTTCAGATGAGCAAACTGGGTGGCATTTTCTATCACAAGAAATAAACAGGAAAATACACCAAAAATTCAAATCTGAAAAATGGCATGAAGACTCAGCAAATAACCTGTGAGATATTCGTTTATTTAAACGTAGGCTCTTTATTTTAATGAGCTTGAGTCAAATCTGATTATTAAGTCATAAATGTGCAGTTTGCTGTTTTCACGGAAAGCCAACTGTGAATAAAAACTTTTAAAAAATGTTCAATGGATTTTTGTGGTGGATTCTATCTGTCAGCTGAAGTATAAACTGAAGATTTAAGCTGTTAATCACCTATAATAAGGCCTAAACATTCACAAAAAAATGATTAAGAACACAGTTTATTTGAACAAGTTGACAGTTAAGAATAATAAAAAGGATAATCAAGGTGCTTATTTTACCGGATTTGATTTTTACTAGCTTAATGCGTCCCCCCGGGAAAGATTCACATCCGAAATTTGTTTAACCGAGATTGGTTGAAATTTAATACAAGAGGGTTTTCGAAATCAAGCTTTTTCACGATTATAAGTCAGATTATTCATTCCTGGAGTAAGTTTTTAGGGTGAGTTCAGGTAGGACAACCCGATATGACTAACAAGCCGCAAAATTGACGATCAAATTCTTGACAAGAAAGTTACGTGCGTTAAAAAAACATTTCATACAAAATATTGTGCGCATGCCAAAAAAATTGGTTCAATCAACAGAACGTTTCGGCCTTATACATAACACATGTTAAGGGAAAAATAAATTTGTAAGAGCGGTTATTATCGCAAGTAAGTTTGTAGAAAGTATTTAAGTTGCCAAATATAAAGACAATTAGTTGCGTTGGTCAGTCGCAGTCTCCTTCACCTTTCTATTCATATAATTTTCTGATAAAACTACCCAACTTTCCGAAAATTTTAATTTATTTATACCTTGACAAAAAAAGGCCTTTTCACAATTATAAGTCAGATTATTCATTCCTGGAGTAAATTTTCAAGGAGAGTTCGGGTGGGACAGCCGATATGACCAGCAAGCTGCAAAATTAACAATTCAATTTCTTAAAAGAGAGGTACGTGCGTACAAAAAGGATATTTATTTTGTTATTATTAATAGCCGTTTTGAAATAGTTTGTAGATTAACTATAGATATTAGCTTAGGGTTAAAACTAATCATTTCAACTTGATGTCTAAACAGGAAGAATGTTTTTTAGAAATGACCAGTTTGCCGTAGAAGCAGTATTTATGACATATTTAAAATGCCGATCAATTAAACTGAGAGATGTCATCATACTTATCCCTTCTAAGAAATCAAAATAAATCTATTTTTTGATAAGTTGCATAAGAAGAATAAAAATTTGATAAGATCGCAAAAATTAGAATTCTATTTCAAATTTCGTTAATAAAAATGTTGACAAACTCGACGCTATGCAGGGCTTGTATTACAGGCTGAGTATTTTGGTATTGTCACATTATTTCTTCCGGCGGCTAGACAGAATTTTTCTGTTTAAAAAATGTGACAAATAAATAAAGAAAGGCTCATTTCACGTAAAAAAAATGGCAATTTTATTTTGAATGAGCATGAAATAATCGTTTTAGATTCAAAATATTTATTTCTCTTAATATCATAAAAATAAAATCATTCAATTTAAAATGCAAGAGATTTCTTTCTGGAAAAAAATTGTCAATTAAAAAAACTTATGCCGTAGGTTTATCCGAAAATTATTTAGCTAACTTCTTTGAGCTTGAAAATTAACGCGAAATTTAATTTTCAATGTTTGTTAATGGTGTTCAATAAATAGAGCGTAAATTTCTGTATCGGATTCTATACTGATTTGTAATTAAAATATTAATATTAATATGAAATATTGGGTTAAATTTTGTGTACTGGATAAACAACTTATTTTTGATGAAAATCCTTCGGAATAATTTCTACAAATTCCGTTAGATTACTTGTATCGGTTAGACAGTATAACTTATACTACCAATTTTTTATACAGAATGTGTTTTAGCTTTTGGGGTTTTCCCCCGGGAGGTTGAAACGCCCCTTAAATAAACTAACCAAGTCGTGCTCTGATTGGTTAGACGTCAATCTCCTCGGGAAAAACCCCAAAAGCTAAAACACATTCGGTATAACCAAATTATCTAACAAATTATGATCAGTTTTTTAATTTGATTTATACCTAATTTTCAAGTTGAATGTCAAATGTGCATTTTCAATATACAAAATGCACATTTCTTGATTCAAAAATTTATTCAATCGACGTTTCGCTTTTATTAAACATTTTCAGGATTAATTACAGGGTGTACGGTTTTTCCCTTCTTAATTCAGTTTAGCAAAATACACTTGGCTGAGTTTACAAATACTCTCCTTATCGTGGTTTCAGATCAATTTCTTGATTCAATGTCGAAAAACTGGGCGTTTTTAAATTTGCGTTCAAAAAGTTGTTTGATACTTTTTCATAAGTTCATTGAACCTATACGGTATTCAGTGTTTAAATAAATAATATTTTTGATGTTATCACAAAAAATGATTAAATTGAATTTTCTGAAATGGCGATTAGTGAAAAAGACTTTCAAAAAAGGTCCCCGTCAAATTTTTTTTGTGATTTGAGAAAAATTAGTGACTGTACTTTCGTTTCAAATGTGGTATTTTTTTATGATCCAAACTGCGGACTTTCTAATCCCAATCTTAGAAGTTGACATCTAAGAAAATTTACCAGTAATCATGAAAGATGAATTAAATACGTTTTTGACAAGATAATTCGTCAGTTTGTTTACGATTATTATGTTACTTGGTAAATCCACAGTATTATATAATAAAATTCTGGTGCTGTTGATATTTTGACTTAATTTTCTAAGAAGTCTTCCCTGAAATTTGTCAGAAAGGATTTAAGATGGTCTCCAATCACGGGAACATCAACAATCTTATTTTTTTTTGTCTAATTAGTTAGAGGGAAAATTTTCAGATATTTTAATTCCGCGACGGGACTCCCTAAAACTGGAATATTTTCTGTGTGGGAAAAGTGACGAAAGTTGAAATCATAAGTTTTTCCTAAGAAAATACTTATCAGTGAAAAATCGACGAAATTAAGTTTTCGTGAACCATTTTCCGGCACATTCTTGGTGTATCGTAAAACCAATGGAATGTGCGAAATATATACCGACATTATAACGCCAATTCTGCGCCTTATTAACCATTATATAAGCCAAAATTTTTAACTTTCCCTAAATTAATAAAATTAATTGTTCAAATATTTATAAAAAGGACAAGTGCTAGATGTTTTCGAAACACCATTAAAAATATGGTCGGGAAATGGTTATTTCTCAAAATTCCTAGCCGATTTAAGTATTTCTATGAGAAAATTTGGATATTTTTGGAATTTTTCTGTGTAAAAGTCTTTGAGCATATATGAAAAGGTCTGTTTATAACATGGATATATTCTACTATAAATGGTATTTATTTAACGTTTTGGCGAAGAATAATAAATAATATAAATAGCAATTTTAATTGAATATGGATAACCGACCCTCAGAGTACAGAGCCTTAATATTTGAATTATACAAACAACGCAAGATATTAGCACCCAATCAAAACTCTGGATTGCGGAATAAACCGATTTCATTGGTCAGATTAAACCAATCAATTGCTCAGAATCAAATGTACTCTGAGGGTCGGTAATCCATATAATTATATTCATTATGTGTCAAAACTAATCCAAATCTATTTATAACATAGGCAGTATTACACTCGATTATTTGACAAATCGTTAGCCTAGCTATCTGAATTTTTTTGAAAATTTAGAATGTTTTTTCGAAATATATCACAAAATGAACTAATCCATTTTTCAAACCTACATTGTACTATTCAACTATAATGAGTCATAACTTATGGGCTAAAAACCTTATTTTACCGCTTTATTAATTTATCTCGAAAAATTTTTTAAAATAAACGGTCAAAATAAAAGCGTCATCATAAAGCAGTTATGTTACGTGACGATCAGATCCCTCATGATTACTATTTATTTTATGGTAGCTTACAAAAATCCTATAGCATTTTCGCGGTAAATTTCCATTTGAATTATATGTTATATTGCGTGGCTTCATCGCCATAGCACTAAAAAACTTTACCTCCAAATTATTTTGATAAAAATAAAAAAATTTATGAAAAAAATTATTTTTTAAAGTTAATCGACAAGTTAAGCTGTACTCGGGCGTTGTGAATTTTCGAACAGCCTAAAATTTGGATTTCGTGTTATACAGTATTTTTGGTTCATTGCATTTTGCATAAAAAATCTGATGGGACAACTCTAAACACAGCCTATGAGAAATGGTGCAGATTGCTCGAATTAAGTTCTTGCTTTTATGTAAAGTTTAAGATCAAGCGATTCAAAATATTAGTCGAACACCGAAACCGAAGTTTGTCGATTTAAATGTCTATTAATTGGTTAGAAAGCACAATGTGGCCCTCACCACAAGTGAAAATAGCCAAAATTATTGATCAGGAGAATTGATGAGTATTCGAGTATTATTACAACATTTAACCTGGTTAGCATATTTATTAATTGATATTGTGGAAAATACTTCTAAAAAAACATATTTTAATATCTTGAGGTCATGAAAAAATGAAGTGTCACAGAAAACATTTAATATTAAATTCAGTTAAAGAAATTATCATATATGTTACAGTATGTAATTTTTTTACTTCCGATTATTATGATTTATTGTAATTATTATTGTTAATTAATATAATTGTAATTATAATTGTAATTATTATTGTAAATTATTATAATTTTTAATTTTTGTAACATTAATTTTTTGTCAAATCAAAATTTTCGATCATTCTAAGATATTTATAGATACGTAGTTTGAAAATTTGTGGGGGGGGGGAAATGTTAATTAAAAATCATATATCCTTATTCGAGCAGATCTGATACAAAATCTCAAACTTATGCTTTTTAAATTTTTTTGTTTTTTTTGGTTAAAAATAAAATGAGTACGTCAGTCTATTTCGTAGACAATTTACATAATAAATTTTTCTCAAACCACATGACTGCGCTAGAGATTAATTGTTTTTTCATGTTAAAGGATTTGAAGGCAATTTCTAGAATTAAAATTAAAAAATCAGAAAAGCGAAAGCCTTCTGCGAAAATTTTCTAGAAAATAAAATCTCCACTTTATTTCTATTTTTGATTGTAGAAACATTTATGCTTCCGAACTTAAAAAAGTCTATATCTTTAATTACATCAAAATGTCTGTTTTTATTTAATAATATGCAATTTTAGACTAAATAAACTCAAAAGCGGACTCTTATGTAATATCACAAATTGACTGCTAGTTTAAGACTGATTTTTTTTTTGTATTATTCGCTTTTTTTCAATATGCCAAGACGCGCGTATATTTGATATGACAACAGTCATAAACTAATGAATAATAATATTTTTGATAATCTTGAGGAGAAAATTTAGAACATTGATACAGGATTATGGGTTGCAAATCGCCCCGCAACAGGATCTTGCTTATAATCTGATGTGTCTATCACCCCCAGAATAACGAGAATAGTTACTCGTGCTATATTTTTTGCACAATATGCACAAAATTGAGAAACAAAATTGTGGCTATAAATAATCCAGATAAGTCATAATCTACTTTCAAAAGTGTACTCTACGTAAAAAAATTCGATGTTTCATCAAAAATTTTGCCAAAAAGTTCAAATTCAACTAGTGACCTAAAATTTCATTGATTATTATTGTTATGGTCAAAATTAAATTGAAGCTAGTTAAGGATACCAAAATTAAATTTAACACCTGTGTTGAATACGAATTGAGCACAGCTTTTGTAAAAATTAATTAATTTCAGCAAACTCAGAAAGCCACAAGATTCAATTTTCGGAAATTTGAACTAAATTACAATAATTTTTTTGAATTTTATAATGAGTACCAATTCAGACCAATAAGTGCAACAAGCCGTTATTTTCTAGGTTTTAAATTTTCATTGTCGAAAAGAGTTCCTGTTCAGGTTTTTCTGTAAAAAATGTGACCAAAAATCAACCATCAAAAAGGTTTGAAAACGTCCATATTATTTCAAAACTAAAACATAATTCTGTTCACTATGTGAACAGCTGAAAAGCGCTTGTAGTGATCTCAAAATTTCACACTCATAACATTTCACGCTACTGAAAAATGAACACTCTAGATTCTGAATTTAGATGATCAGTCACGTGAGGATGATTTAACGTACACTTCTTAACGTCCTATTAAACGTACTATTCAACATCAACTAATTAACGAACAACTAAAATTGTTTTCATAAAATATTGAAAACCATTATTAAATGATTTGCTAAAAACTGCAATTTTTCATTGATAGTAAACTCAGAGATGTTAAACGTGGAGATTAATCAAAAACCTTATTCGAATTTGAGTCAAAACTAAACATTTTTGTTTTAACAAACTTTCTGCCAAAAAATCCGACGATCTTAAACCTAATTTATGTAAAAACTTAATTAAGGTTTCGGGAGGTATATAATACGTTTCTAAACGAGACTGTGATTGAGGACGAGAATCCGATCCAATTTAGCGCAGATAGCGCCGCAATGCAACATAGTCATAAAATAGTCACGGTTTCGGAATTGTTACAAATCATCAAAAAATGCGGAAAATATCAATTTTTCGTAGATAGGGATTCTCAGAACGAGAATTTTCAA
Organism: Oikopleura vanhoeffeni; assembly: GCA_004367855.1. NCBI lineage: Eukaryota > Metazoa > Chordata > Appendicularia > Copelata > Oikopleuridae > Oikopleura > Oikopleura vanhoeffeni. The sequence goes on from SCLH01000593.1 coordinate 623,510, forward strand.
AATAAAAATGCGTCATTCGGAATTCTTTGAAGAGAGAAATTCTTTTACAAAATATTGCTGTCTATTTGCGAAAATTTCTCGAAATTTACGATTCATTATGAAATTTTTTTAAAATCTGCTATTAATTTGTAAAAAATTCCAAAAAACTGCTATTTATTTTTCAAAGATTCTAGAAATTAGCTTGTGATTTGTAAAAATGCCAGACTGCAGCCCAACTTGCCTAATGTGACTTTTGTTAATAACTTTAGATGTTCAAATTATTGAAAATTTTTGCTTTTTATTCAAAAAAAATTTCTTAGATTTTGTGTGTTTTGTTGATTATTAAAAAAAAGGAAAGTCATGAATTTGATTTCAAAACTTGACATTTATTTTAAATCTTCGTGGAACGTGAAAACTTATTAAGAAAATTCTATATTGATGTAGCGCTGAGGATATTGTCAAGAACTGTCCAAAATAATTTGCTACTTAATCAGTTTTGCTCGGGCCAAAAATTACCTTATTTCGATTAACCTGATTTCTAGGTTTCGATTTTGGGGAAACTGCCCCATTTCTTACTATTTCTTCATTTTCTTTCTTTTTTCGGTTTTTAAACAAGGACTTGAAGGTTTTAGCAATACCCATTTTTGCCCTAGTTTTTCTTTCTTTTTCTTTCAGATACCAAGATTCACAAAAAAATTAAACTTTTTATATTCGATCTCTTTTGGTTTTCTCTGACTTTCTGTTTTTCGTTAAAAATTCTTTCTCGTACTTTCGGGTTATAGAAAATTCAATTATTCGTTATAAAAATTATATTATTTGTTTCTTCAGTTTATCAATAAAAAATGTTCAAAAAGCTACAAATTTCACTATTTTCTCTTATTAGGATCTCACCGATATATAGTAAGCATTATTTTGGTTCTTGAAAACGCCAACGTTGCGTAAAAGCGGTCTCTAACCCTTAACGCCCACCAGCGGATGAGGATGGTGGAGTAGTAGTTTGAAGATGGCACCAAATAATATAAACGAGCTCCCTAGCGCCTCGTAAATAAGCTCCGACTATTATCCCATAGGCTTTTGAGAACGGAGAAGTGCATTATGTTTAGATTCCGACGTGCTTCATTTTCAGTAGGATACGTAATACCAGTGTTCTGAAACGGGATCAGTTTTCAATCCCGATCCCGCCTTGTTTCGAGTTATATATTTTTTCCAATCCTGATTCCGCCCGATCCCGAGTTTTTTTGTATTTTCAATCCCGATCCCGACCCGGAATCCCGGATAATCCCGTTTTTTTAATAATATTTTGTTAAAGTGCTGCATATCCCTTTATCACCTTTTGGTTAGAATGCGTAGCCACNGTGGCTACGCATTCTAACCAAAAGGTGATAAAGGGATATGTCGCGTTATGGCGATCCCGTTTCCCAAATTCTGTTTCAAAACACAACGTAATACTATATTTAAATTTCGAAATAACTTAAACTTATTGTACCAAAAAATATGAATTCATTTCCAATAATTCTGAAACTCTCTGTATGACTGCATCAGTGTCCGGAAAACTATCGAATTTTTTGAAACAAACTGAATCATATTAAACAGAGTTAAATTTTATTCCAGTCTTCGCTCCCTAACTGGAACACTTACCGACCTAAAAAACTGTTCCAGTTAGGGCGCACCCCTATTCTTTTGCTTATAACGCTACATTGCAGATTAAATTGCTTTAAATTGTGGTTAAATTCGAAAGTTAATGAAAAAAGTTGCGTTCTTTCGAATCCCAGTACTCAAATTTATTCCAACTTTTTCATCATTCATCATTCGGTGAATCGATCCAAGACCAATTTTTCTTTGAAATTTTCTTCAAAAATATTTTGGCAAATTCGGAAGGATGTTTTCAGATTTTTTCTAGTTAACTCTAGGATCTGGTGTCTTTTAAAAATTTAACCAAGAATATTACACATATAACAAACATATCCCTTTATTGCCCTCTCCCAAAGATTTGGTCCCTCAAAAACACGGAGGTGAGAAAACGACGCGTCATTTGATAACTAGATATCCGATTAACTTCTTAGATCGCTCAAACTGAGCACACTTATCTAATTAATATAAACATAAAAACTGTTCTTAATAGAATCAATGTTTTTATTTTTTTCTAAGATTACTGAAATTTTTTAACTATTAGTTTTTGTGAAAAAATATAAACGAAGGTCTGAGAAAAAAATGGAAACAATGGTCTGATTCGGACCAATTTTTATTTGGTATTATTCACTGGATATTTGAGCACAGTTTGATTAATCTAAGAACCTAATCGGTAAACTCGTTTTCAAATGACGCGTGGTTTTCTCACCTCCTGTGCCTATGAGGGACCAAATCTTTGGGAGAGTGCAATAAAGGGATATAATATCATTCATATTTTTTATGAATTATTTCTGAATTAATATTTTCATCACATAAGTTTTTCTTAATATCATTCGGTGCCATATCTAGAAGTCTCAAATGTAACAATCAAAACCATTATTATCTTGTGAGCAATTCTCGAAAATAAATTAAAAGTTCGTTTAAAAATAACTTCAATTCTTCTTTATGGAGCCTTTCAAAAATATATCCATAAGTTCTAAAAGCACTTTTTTCACTATTTTAGTGAGGGTACTATTGACCGACCCCAAAAAATGTTCCAGGTAGGGCGCTATGTCCAAGTAAGGGGTGTTCCAGTTAAGGAGCGAGGACTGTATTTCGAAAAATACGAGAATTTTTAATTCGGAAGAAAACTGTCACAAGTCGATTTAATGTTCTTTTTAGTTATAATTCTGGGCTAATCCTACCCCTGTATCAACCATATGCAGCACGGTGTATTTTTCATGAATGTGATTTGATGAAGCTGTCTTGTTAAAACTAAATTAAATTATTGGAGAAGATTAAAAGTTGAAAGTTTTTTGGCCAGGCCATAGATTTTCTTTGGTCGCTGACTTAAAAAATTTTGACGCTCATTGACGTTTCACCATTAATACAAACAATATTTTAGGGGGTGGCTTATGCCCGGCAGATTGAAGTGAATACAGTGTATAATTCACGAAAGTAATTAGTTAGTTTATTTTTTAGTTCTTATGATCGTTAGCTCAACCGGGATGAATGTATTTCAGCTCATTAAAATATTTTTTTATTTATTCAAGAAAATATTTGAGGCGGACTTTTATTTTTGAATTCGTGAAAAATTCAAAAAAAAACTTAAATATTCTGAAAAATTTTACGCATTTTTTGTTCAAATTTTTTTCTGATTTTTTATTTAAATTTTTGACTTGAAAATATAAGCCACTTTGATTTTTTCCAAATATGCCTAGAGGTTTTCTGACCGCTGTTTGAAGGATTATAAAATTTTAGTTTCTCATTTTTTGTCGAGTTTTTCTATAAATATAACGAAAATTTTCCGCAAATCAAGTCATAAATTTTTCATATGTTGTTTTTTGAATTCTGCATAGAAAATTAAGTGAAATTACTACCTAAATTTGCTAATATTCCGTATGTCAACTGATGAGGATGGTCGCGCGATTGTCATTTCTCAAGTTTTTATGAAATTTACAACCTTATTTGTTAAACCGGTTTGTGCGATTTGGCACTTGATTTTTAAAAATGTTAGTTTTGCAAAAATTCCTTTTACCCCTTATTAATGTTTCTGGAGAGCAGGACCTGCTCAGCAGGTGGTTTAATCGATCAGCGAACTAAGTTTAAGAATAAATAAAACGATGATAACTGACCAAACGATAATTTCAAGGAAAAATTCTGTATTATTTGTATATTTTGGTAATCCGAATGTCAATATTATCAATAACCCTAATTTTTCATTAGTATTCTGTTTATTATTCGCTGAGTTAAATTGAAAATAAACTTGAACAGAAGCATATTTCAATCGTGAAAAAATAAACAAAATATATTGAATTGGTTTTCATCGAGACTGAAATTTCCAATTACCGACAACACCATGAAAGTAAAGTTCGAAACCGGTATTTCGACTGATTAAAATTTCTAGAAAAGTTTCTCGTTGTATCAATACTATATTAAAGAATAATTCTTCATACTTCAATGATTTCACATTATTTTATTCAACAAGGCGGTATCTTGTTCTTCAGATTTTTTATCGCGTTTGACCCTAATTTCGAACCCAGATTTTACCGCAAAAAAATTCATGCATCAGGCTTATATCCCTTTATCACATTTGGTTAGAATGCGTAGCCACTACTCCTTTTAACGTTTGATTTTAACGTTGTGGCAACACATTCTAACCAAAAAGTGATAAAGGGATATATTTAAAAAATTGAATTTTATTCTCAAACTTCATGAATTCAAAGGTTTCAAAAGTTGCTAAGATAATTAACAATTTATTTCAGGTGTACTAATATATCTTAATGAAAATCGGCGTGAAAACCTACCCAATGCTTGATATACATACGAGGCAAACAATTTTAATCAATTTTCTTGCAGAAAAATTTGCTTTTTCGATATCAATAATTGTTTATCAAAAATTTCTCAAAAATAAAATAAATTGCTAAATTGAATCCTCCGTGAAAAACTGATTATGAACTGAACCGTATTTATTGATTATTGACAACAATAAGTGCGATTCACACAATACTAAACATCGACAAACTGGTGCGCGCGGCATCTTTGATCAAAAAAAGAGCAATATTGAAAAAATCGTAGCATTTTCACGCTTTATTTCCCCAAGCCAAATGTTTTTTTTCACTTAACCCTTGAAAGCTCCGAACCGATTTATCGGCTTTGAAAATTTTAAACTCTCTCAAAATAAGAGAAAAAAAGCTGTTAACGAATAATGAGCCAAACCCAACATAGGGTTTTTGCCAAGGAATTCAAAAAATGAACTTCAAAATTTTTTCGATGATTTGTTCAAATTTTTTTTAACCTTACTTTTTTTCTCAATTTCGCCGAAAAAAGTTTACATCGCTGATCCTTTAATCCTGTTGAACTTTCAAAATTTTCTGAGGATATCAGCTTTTAGGAAAGTGGTTCTGGAATCTTTCACTGAAAACATTATCACGTTACTGTTATCTGAACTCTTTTTATTTTTTTGTGAGTGATATCTCGAAAAACTGAAAATAATAGAAAATTCTAGANATTTTTCATTAGTATTCTGTTTATAATTTGATGAGTTAAATTGAAAATAAACTTGAACAGAAGCATATATTTAAATCGTGAAAAAATAAACAAAATATATTCAATTGGTTTTCATCGAGACTGAAATTTCCAGTAATCTACAACACCATGAAAGTAAAGTTCGAAACCGGTATTTCGACGAATTAAAATTTCCGGAAAAGTTTCTCGTTGTACCTTATTAATACTATATTAAAGAATAATTCTTCATACTTCAATGATTTCACATTATTTTATTCAACAAGGCGGTATCTTGTTCTTCAGATTATTTATCGCGTTTGACCCTCATTTCAGGGCCTGATTTTACCGCTAAAAAAATCATGCATCAGACTTATATCCCTTTATCTTTTTTTGGTTAGAATGCGTAGCCACTACTCTTTTTAACGTGTGATTTTAACGTTGTGGCTAGTAGCCACTGGCTACGCATTTTAACCAAAAAGTGATAAAGGGATATTTAAAAGATTAAATTTTATTTTCAAACTTCATGAATTCAAAGGCAAACAATTTGAATCAATTTTCTTGCAGAAAAATTTGCTTTTTCGATATCAATCATTGTAAATGAAAAACTTCTCAAAAATAAAATTAATTGCAATATTGAATCCTCCGTGAAAAACTGATCATGAACTGAAACGTATTTATTGATTATTAACAACAATAAGTGGTATTAACTTAATACTTAACATCGACAAACTGGTGCGCGCGGCTTCTTTGATCAAAAAAGAGCACGATGGAAGTTTCCAATATTAAAAAAATCGTACCATTTCCACGCTTAATTTATCCCAGCCAAATGTTTTTTTTCATTTGAAAATAAAACAGCTTTTAAATTTTTGTTGAAAATTAGTTTTTTCAACTTCATGAATTAGCAGAATGACCTGCAATCAGATAGACTCAAGTTGATTTTTGCTGTTGTGAAAAATAAAAAAATAATTCAACTATAATGTCAGTTAAGACAAATGTTGACACAGCATTTAAATTTATCCTTGTTTGAACATTTTGAACAAGAGTCTTAAGCCGTTATAAAATAATAAAAATACTCAGTAATAACAATTATTGGCATAATAATCAGGAAAATTGATCTTAAATAGCCCATTAAATAATTTTAGATAATAATTCTTTCTCATCAGACATGATTATCTTATTTCACAAGAAAACTTTTAATTAAATTAGCACAAATAATCAAATGAACATAAAACAGATTCGAAAGTATTGAATAAACAGTCAACTAATCAATAATAAGTATTAAATATTCATTCGAAATACTTTTGAAATTTAATTTTTCAGTTAAAATAAACCCTTATCAACGTGTTTTTCGTTTGAAAATTAATTTCGATATTTTAAAAACATCAAGGTCACGAAAGTCAAAAACGTCAAAGCAGATTTATCAACTTATTAATTTGCATCACCAAAAATTATTCAAATTCCCAGCTTACTCCAAAACGCATTAATTGACGCCACTCTGCACTTATAATGGTAAAACAGTAAAGAACAATGTTCTTAGAATATAATACACTAGACTAACCATTAATGGAAACCCCCCGATAATGGAAACCCATTACAATTTAACGGAAACCCATAAGCATTTAATGAAAGCCCATTACGATTGATGGAAACCATTTCTGAAAAACAAAGAATTACCATTTATGGGAACAATTTTAAAAAAACAAGGCATGTTTGAGTGAAAAAACTCTGTTTTTGGTGTTTAATTTGCTCCAAACTCTTCTTAAAAGTTTGTTGATTTCGGCTGCCCTATAATGGATCCCTGAACATGTAATTTAGAAAAAACTCAAAAATTTTCAAATTTTTTTTAATTTTTTGGCTGAAAACAACTTTTTAAATTTTGCCCAAAATTACCATGTAATGGAAACCCATTACCATTGAATGGAAACCCATACCCAATTCATGGAAACCCATTGCCATTTATGGAAGCCATTTTTTTCGCGAAAGTTGGTTTCCATAAATGGTTAGTCAGTGTATATTTTGTATTCAGGTTTCGAGATCAGTACTAAAATAAATTTCATGAGGCATATCCGCTGTTCACACTTTTGTAAATATCCCGGCCCTACTACTTAAAAACGCACTATGTTTCCTAATCAGGGCCGGAATCTTGACAAAAGTGTGAATACGGGATATGATATATAATAATGATCATATCCCTTATTCACACTGTTGTTTATATCCCGGCCCTACTACTTAAAAACACACTACGTTTCCTTATCAGGGCCGGAGTATTAACAACAGTGTAATAGGGGATATGATTTGATCTATCATATTTTTACTTTTAATTCGGTGATCTTGATTACGTCTTTAATTCTTTCAAAGTACTACAGCCTGAGTTTTCTTGTTTACCGCGTTTTTTTTATGCGCGTATTCAAAAAGTCTAGAAAACTGATCAGCTTGAAAACCAATCAGGGGTTGGTTGCCTTGTGTGGACAACTTCTTAAGGCATATTCGTCTGCACGCAATGTTGAGACGATTTTTCGCCTCCACACAAACAAAGAGAAAAGGCAATCCATGCTCGAGATGTTTTGTACGGCACTAAGGGTTTTTTTGAGGTCACAAGTTTTATGTGACCCGTTCTCCAGACATTTCTGACCCAAAGAAAATGTGATCTACTTTTCACCAATCCTGCACTTTGCTGAAAGCACTGATAATCTGGTAATTAATTCATGGTTACAAATTAAAGTCCAAAATTATAATTTAAAAAATTTCATTTACTTCTTCCGAAGGAATAATTGATTAAGGGGGTACTCGTGGGAAATGCCGTTTTCATGGTTTTTGAGGGCAAATATCTGGGAAACTATACATTTTGATGCCTAAGTGTTTAGCCTGGTAGATTAATTGAACCTAAATCTCACATACCAAATCATAATTTAGGATCACTTATTGCTCGACCAATCAGGAACGAGCGTTAAAGTAGAGTCATATTTTGTAGCAAAAAGCCTATTTTTCGTGAGTTTTCGGAGTAGAAAAATTATTTTACGATTTTATGAACCACACAAAAGGCACGAAAATCTTGTACTATCGTTTAGACAAATTCGAAATAAATTTGCGCTAGAAAACGCAAAAACGATTCTTAGAGCTGATTTTAAGAGGCTCGCGGAAACGCCTATTTTTTCCTGGATTTTTTAGTCACAATATTGAAACATATATAAATGAACAGCTGATGACCCCGCGGAAAAGTTGAACTATCGAAACTTAAATTTCTATGTTTTTTTCTTTTTCAAAGCAGTACTTCTAATTCCTGAAAATCCATAATTTTTGATTAAAATGCTCAAAATTAAGACAAGATATCTTCTAAATGATGAAAAAGTATGGAGATAAAAATACTACCAGTCATCTTCAAATTGTTCATATTTTCAGAAAAAAATATTCGAAATAAAATCGGGAAAACTTGTTGGTCCAGCCTTATTATGCAATCGCACAGCATTATCGAGATTTTATCTTTCAGGCATTTCGACCTTCTTAGATGAAGTTGAAAAAATTGAGGAAACAAATTCCAAAAAATAATTTCCTTTGTCATTATGTTGATAAATTTTTCGGGACTCTTGGTCACTAGTAGGAAAATATCACACAAATGTCATTAAAAAGACACGTTTAGGAAATATAAGTGAAGTTATCTAATAGACGTTTCTACTTAGTTTTTTCATGTTTTATCACTCTGGATAAGAATCATAACATGTCTTAGAGTGAGACTTCCCATCAAAATTCAGGAAACCCGGTAAATAGACAAAGTGTTGTACAGAAAATTTCACTTTCGGGTATTTGGACTATTTTTAAGTAACCAGTGGACTTCCATTTTTGATCTTATCACCGTCCCATGATATCCAATTGATGACTATTAACATGAAACACGGGTTTGCTACGGGAAGTTGATATAATATCATTAAAATTGTCTTAGAAGTGACGCATTATAACGTGGATTATACGTGGGCAATATATTTCTTGATTATTTTTACGATTGCATGCCTAACCAATCGGTTAATGAGGTTAACCAAGAGCAAAAGTGAAATTTTAAAATTTGTATTAAACTTGCAACTTGTTTAAAACTCTTACAAATTCTTACTCTTGTAAATCTTTGATGATAAATTAAAAGCTGAGATGACTACTTTTATTTTAAAAAGTATTTTTTAGCTTTTGAGAATTTTTCCCTAAAAGGGTCACGAAAATTGAAAAAATTGTCGTTTGCAGTTTTGGGCAGCGAAAGTTGTATGTTCACATGGTATACCATGGTACAAGACGACTTTCATTCTGATCTAATCCTCGCCGACAGCCAGCTTGTAAATATAAGTCATTTTTGTTTCCCTTTCATGCGTGGGTTAAACACAATCGTTTAGGCACATTGTTAAGCACAAAAATGGTAAAAAAAGAGGAAAGGAAAGAAAATTCACGCAAAATCGTTCCATTTCACAAGCCTGGCCTAGAGACCATTTCTGAGGGTTAAAAGAAAAAATTGAAATTCCCATGATAAATTCAAATTTAAATAAGGGAAATAAGGTTTCCAAAAAAAATGTCGCGAGCCGATTTTGTTTAATAGTGATTAGCTGCTGTCAAAAAAGTTTAATGATTATCGAAAAAAATATTGGTGACGTTTTCATTAAGTCCTCATTTCCGGTTTGACCGGAAGTTTAGTTGAATGTTTTATGTTTTGACTTTAAATACTCAGATGTAGTTATAAGGGCGAAATAACTAATCAACTGATAATCATGGGTAGCACGATAATATTTTTGAAAAAACGCATCGTGCTACTCATGATTTACAATGATTGAAATAAATATGGAATTCATATGTTTTCCACGAAAATTGAATGTAATATCATTAAAATTGTCTTAAAACTGACGTATATAATACGTGGGTGATAAATTTCGAGATTGAAAATGGTCATAATCCCCATGTTTGCATAATAACTATGATTTCCAGAGCAATTTTATAAAGGTTAACTTAATGCATTTTGCATGTAACTGACATGTAATTGAAGACACTATCGTTATCTTCTTAATTGTGATATAATGA
>SCLH01000593.1:641985-655367 GCA_004367855.1 Oikopleura vanhoeffeni
TTAAGGCAATTTTTGTAGATAAAAAACATGGCATCGAAGGACCTAGGAGTAAATTCAATATATTGACAAAAGTTGAACCACATAATGTCGAAATTTTCGACCATATCTTAGGAATTTTCCGGAATCAATATGTCAAGAATCGGCAGATTTTGATCGGAACGGTTAAGTTTGTAGAACCCCATCCGATCAAGAGTTTTTTGGCAAGCATTCCGATCTGATCAAACTTTTATTAACGTGAAATAAGACTATTCAAGGAATGAAAAAGTGGCCCAGTTTGAACTGATTCCTGGGCGGCAATGCGTACCCAGATTGGTGTTCAACAAGTTAACATACGATAACTTAAGTAAACGTTGGTCATAAATAAGTATTTTCTTAACAATTCGCAAGTTATTAATGTGTGGCCAAAAATTTTCATTGCGAATTTGAAACCTACAGAATGTCACATTTTTGCTCCCATTCTTGATTTTTGCACAATTTACTATCCTCAAGTCAAAACGTTCCAATTTGAGAAGCATCTACAGGTAGTTTTCTGTAAACAATGCTTAAAAAATAGCCTCCTAAAAGGCTATCGTCCCTCGGCAGAACTTTTTGATATGCTTCGGAGGGTTAAACAATGACACTCATTTTTTAGTGTTGAAATTTCTTATTTCGGATCGTTGACTACTATAATAAGAATTATAAGATATTAAGCTCGATAAAGCACTCTTCTCAAGTTTCAGAGCCAGTGCAGCAAAATTTTCAATTAAACTTATTCACGACTTTTCATGCTACCAATTTCAGAAATTTTGTGAGACGAGTAAAACTGCCATTTTTCTTCCTAGTGATATTATGCTCCCGTTTATTAAATATATAATTTCGGTAGTTGTGAAACAAGGACATACATATCCATTACTAATGTCCTATCTGTCAAATAAATGTTCAGAAAATTTTTGCAAGGAAGCCAGTTATTATGAAAAAATACATAATTTCGAAGGAACATATCTTAGTTGTTCAAATAATGTCGCAGAATCGTACAATGCTACTTTCAATAATTTTGTTATAAGCGTATCAAAAGTAATAACATTAACATAATTCTTAGGCGTTTAAGAACTCATTATAACGTGACTCTGCGTGATGTTCAGCGACAAATTTTAATCCAAAAATTGGCCTACAAACCGTCAGTCCTTGCGCTCGAGCGATTCCAAAAAGCGCGAAAGTTCACGCACAAATTATCTCAATTAAATCTTCAAATTAACCCAGGTTTTAAAAAAAAAACTGACAATTACGTTGGATGCGTTTGATAAAGATAGTTATTAAAAAGTCGTGAAATAAAAATGTCTCAATTTTGCTATCAAAATTAACTTTTAAGGGGAAAGTTACCGTAAAAAATAAATGCTGCAAATCTGATATTTTATTCAACCAGTTTATCTCAATATTATAAATAAAATTGAAAATTTTTGACCACTTAAATAATATTTATATTTTCCTGTTAATATTTTATAAGTTTTTATTTAATTTCTAGATTTTTTAAAGATTTGCCGTTTAACTGTATTTCAAAAAATAAATATTTGCCGTTTTACTGACAACAGAATAATTTGCCGTTTCAATATTTCAGTTTTGCAAATTTTTGCCGTTTAACTGATACCTAGTAAAACGGCAAATTTGCCGTTTTAATTTTTTGCCGTTTTACTGCCAACCCGAATAAGCTGATGATCTGAGTGGTAGCGCCAAAATTTTAAAGAGTTATCCAACATATTTCTAAAATAATTGGATACCTTTCTAGTACCAAGTTACTGAGAAACTTCACTTGAAAACTTTAAGAAAATAGCGTTATTATCGACGCCCACTCCCTTAAGGATCATAAAAAAGTACAAAAATTAAATTGACGTCAATAATTTTTCTGAAATCTTAGCTTTTTTTCTTAGCAACACCAATAAAGTTGAGGATTTCAAAATCAAGCCCTAAAAATACTCCGCGAAGAAAATATTTCATGAGATAACGGTTAGTTTCGAAGTAATCAATAAAAGGTTTTTTAAGTTTTAGAAGATTTTGGAATACCACTTTTGGAAGTTTGTGAAGTAACGGCGTCGTTAAGGAGGTAACCGACGGAGGTCTATAGCTAGAGATCTACACATGATACGGAGTCTAATTTTGTGGCAGAGAAAATTTTTCTTCCGAAATTTCGAATTCTCTCTTAGTTTTTTATGTTGTCATTATTGAACTGCTGCATCAAAAATAACTTTACTTGCATTAGGTTGCCATGATTTCAAGTTGTAAGAGAAAAATAAAAAAAACGTTTTCGAAAAAATAATTTTAGACAATTTTCTTAGATTGAGAAATTTAGGGTAACCGATGGAAGTCAATATCTCGAGATCTGAACATAATAAATAATCAGTTTTTACGGCATTTAAATTTTGCTTTTAGTTTGCTTACAAATAAATTATTTTCGACAAAAAATTTAAAAAAATTAAATTTTTTCCAAGTATTTTTTTCGTAAATTATGATTTATGTTTTGAAGGCCATAACAGAATTATTAGATTTTTTAACATCAGTTCACAGGTTATGTTAGCTTTACGAAAAAATTTAAATATTTCGTAAAAGAAATTTTAAAATAATTGAAAAATTGGGAAATCTGCCATATATCAGACGCAATCGAAACTTTGAACGTCTGACATAAGAAAACCATATGTGGCCACACAAGATATTTTGAAACGAATGCCATATTAACCTTGAGCAAAGAATTTGTAATAAGTATTTTCTTTAATCTGATATCAGTGCTTCGAATGAAATTGATTAAATGTTTAATACACCGAAAACAGTTAATTTAACATGTGATTTATGTCGATTTTGAGCTTCTCATCCCTAAATAAAAGATGCGAATTTGGTCAAAAAACGTGTTTTTCAACCAGTACCACGACCGGTACAATCATACAAAAACTTTAAATACATTTCAGTATCGTCAGGCTTTCCGTAAGAACAGGGCTGATGTTCAAAAAATAAAAAACGCGTCGGTTACCGCTTTAAGGGGGTTATGTTACATAACTTATGTACGCAAATAGATTTTCCTTAAAAATTTCCTCCCCACTAATTCGGCCAAAAAAATCAGAATGAGCTTGGTCTTAGAGCTTGGCCCATGTGAGCATAATAAAAAAGTTCCACGAAGGCACCAGAGCCTATGTATAGGCTTTTTTGCAATGTTGATAACAGAAAGCCCAAGGTAGTTGGGGTTTCATTTTTTTTTCGGCATAAGGAAGTTTAAAGGTTTTATTTTTGCATCCGACATATTAAATTCTAGAATTTAGGTTTTAGTTCTCGAAAACTAAGTGATAAGAGCAAGGTATAGCATATCACGTGATACAAGCTCACAGTTGTGTTCACAAATTGTTTTGCTTTTGAAATCGATGCACAAGGATCTTGCCTACGCCATCGTCTAGTCCAAATTGATCTATATATGATAAACCAAAAGTTATTTTTAAAAAGGTCAAAAATTTTGATGAAAAAATTACCATTTTTCATAAAAAATGGTTATTTTTCTCTATAAAAGCAGATAATTGCACTTTTGATATTATTTCTAGGTCGATATACTAATCAAATAACTCTGTCGACAATTTTGAATTGCTAAAATTAATTTTTAAATAATTAAAATTTTTTCGTGAAATACTTAAATTGAAAATTTTGAAATTTCACTTCTGAAAANTTTCGGAAAAGCATCGTAAATATCGTGTCCTTCATTTCAATCAATATTTTTGTACCGACGACGGCAAAACAGCAAAAGACTCAATATACCTTGCTCTAATTATATGTTTCTGTGAAAAATCAATTGTCTCGTGCTCTACAAATATCAATTAAGGAACTAAAAGCGCGCAAATAATTTGAAATTGTTTTTTGTGTGTCCAACAGGATAAATCTAGAATGATTTGATAAACAGAAATGGAAAATTTACTTTTCACTTCTTCGGAGACATTCGGTCATTTCAAGAATTCCAAATAAATATTAAGGGGTTCACAATCTAATCTACGGATGACTAAATATTACAAATATAATAAAAGTCACTAATCCTGGGTCATAAATAATAATTTATATAATTAAAAAGCTTCGCAAATGCACCAAAATCCTCTTTGTGAAATAAGAGAAATTAATGAAAATAATTAAAAATGATTTAATCCGTCAGCAACATTCTAAAAGGGTTAAATTTGACAGATCAACTCTACAAATAATATTCATCACGCATATTAATTGGTCACCCGTCCTTACAGAGATAAGGACAAATGCAATCGCCATCTCCTCCTAACATGGGTCTTCTCGTTCACCAGTCATCTCGATCGAAAATAGAAACAACTTTCAAATCAAAAACCCTTTTCTCTTACATACACCTATCAGGGGGGGTACCCTCGAGAGCCGCTACGGTATTTTGATATGAGGAGTTTTCGACTCTTTTCCCGGTCTAGATAAGCCACAAGCCCTTCAAAAACCGGTAATGGGGTGAACAACTCAAAAATCATTCTAATTCGTTTTGGCCGCTGAAAAGCACCTCCAGGTGCCGCTAAAGAGCTCTATCGTGTGAAATTGTCGCTCTTTTTCCACACTGTTGTTTTTTATTGAGCTTGCGTTATCTTCCCTAAACCTATTTCTGTCAAAATCCATTGTGCAATTTATATTTCTTGTAAATTGACAATAAATGAGTTTCAGTTAAAAGAAAAAAGTCATGAAATACACGAAATAGCTTTTTTCATCACCAGGTGGCGCCGAGTGTCAGAATTGATAATGCCAAAGTCTTTCCAAAAGCTACCCTAGTAAATATATCTGTAGATTAATATCTTGTTCCAGTACTGTTTTAAATGCATTAAACAAAAAGTTGCATCAAAATAATGCATTTCGGTCTGATGAGAAATTTCTAGTTCTACTCACCAAAATTCTCGAAATTAAAAATATCGGGGGTCTGTTCCGATATTCGGCCGGCCAAAATGACACTTCCCCAAAATATTTTTGGTCTCTGTGTTCTGAAACACGCTCGTGCAGGTGAAGGTTAACAAGGCTTTCTAAATAATTATTCTTTTTGACAGAACATGGCCTGATTAATTTGAAATTCCAACTTAACTCGAATGCCCAAACAGAAATTTAAAAAACGATCTTTGTCTATTTTGAATATAGGCAAAAACAAGTCATTTATTCTAACGTGCTGACACGTAAGGCAATTTTAGTAGATAAAAAACATGGCATCGAAGCACCTAGGAGAACATTTAATAGATTGACAAAAGCTGAATCATATTTCGATGATATCTTAGGAATTTCCAGGAATATATATCGGATCTGATAAAATTTTTATTTACATGAATGAACGTGAAATAAGACTATTTAAGCGAAGGAAAAGTGGCCTAGTTTTAACTTAAAATTCGATTATTTTGATTCCTGGGCGGCAATGCGTACTCAGATTGGTGTTCAACAAGTTAACATACGTTAACTTAAATAAACGTTGATCATAAATCAGTAATTCCTTATCAATTTGCCAGTTATTAATGAGCAGCCAAAAATTTTAAATATAAAATTGAAACATACAGAATGTCACATTTTTGCTCCCATTCTTGATTTTTGCACAATTTACATCCTCAAGTCAAACTGTCACATTTGAGAAGCATCTACAGTTTCATCTGTAGTTTTTCTGTAAACAAGCTAAAAAATAGCCTCCTGAAAGCTATCGTCTTCGGCGGAACTTTTTTTATATGATTCGGAGGGTTAAAACATCGATACCCATTTTTAAGTGTTGAAATTTCTTAGTTTGAATCGTCGAAATATCGCTCGCTCATTGTTCACTCTTGTTTTTTCTTACTCATAATTTCAGAAATAATACTATCGATGCTCTTACAAGTACATAGAAAATTGTTTTTGACATTAATACTTCTCATAATACTATAAGTACATATATCTTCTCTAAGACGGTACGTTTCGTTTAAGTGAAAAATTTGATGTGTTAACCATAATAACTTCGCTTATTAAAATAAAGAATGGCGGTTCAAATAAATAGAACCTACAGAACATATCTGGATGTTTTAAATGTCTTTTTTAATATTCTCCAGAAGAATGATGTACATTTGACGTTTATGCACTATTGCACAGATCACAAACAAGGAACGAGTTTATTTTTATGTTTATAGTTAAAAATTAGCGATGTGATTATTTGATACTCACTATGAAATTCTAGCAATTAAAATTTTGTAATTTTAAGGTGCGACTAGCTTGAACAAAGAATTTTCAATTTAAGAGCAAAAAGTCCTGAAAATTTGACATAATTTTTGCCAATACCAAGATAGATTTAAAATCAAACAATATTGCTGTATACATAACTCCATGGTGTCCAAAAACAGTTTTTTGTACATCACGCATTCAAAACTTGCCGAATCGCTAACATTTTTAAATATGTTAATATTATTGATATGACACATCGATTTATGATCTCAAAAGTTGATCTCAGCTCTTCACCTCAGCCAATGAGCGACTCTGAAACCTCAAAGCCCCTTTTAATTATTTTACTGCTCTGAGACTTTACTAGGTCTACAGGGGATTTTATTTTTAATATAATAATATTATTTTATTTCTCTAAAATAACTTCCTATGCAAAAATACGGTAAAATCAAAATAAAATAGTTTGATATATATTTAGGGTCGACGCGATTGAAACATTTCCATGTTTTAGCAATCGGACAAAAAAAACCGAAGAAGTTGTAGTTTTTGCTAGTTTTACAACAGAATCGGATAGTGTATTGTATTTTTTATGAAGGTCATAATTCTCAAATTTTGCGCGAAAATATGTTTTTTTGGTCTAGAAAATATATCATACTGATAGTAAGAAAACTATTATAAGATCTTATACTCGATAAAGCACTCTTCTCAAGTTTCAGAGCCAGTGCAGCCAAATTTTCAATTAAACTTATTCACGTCCCCTGTAAAGCACATATCAATAAAAATATTAATAATCGATTATCTGTTTTACGGTTATCGAATTTAACTTTTCATGCTACCAATTACAAAATTTTTGTAAGTCGAGTGAAAACTGCCATTTTTTTCCTAGTGATATTATGCTCCAATTTATTTAATCTATAATTTCGGAAGTTGTGAAACAAGGACATACATATCCATTACTGATGTCCTATCTGTTAAATAAATGTTCAGAAAATTTTTTCAAGGAAGCCAGTTAATATGAAAAAATACTTTATTTCGAAGGAACATATCTTAGTTGTCCAAATAATGTCGCAGAATCGTACAATGCTACTCGTAATAATTTTGTTCTAAGCGTATCAAAAAGTAATGACACTAACATAATTCTTAGGCGTTTAAGAACTCATTATAACGTGACTCTGTTTGATGTTCAGCGACAAATTTTCATCCAAAAATCGGCTTACAAACCGTCAGTCCTTGCGCTCGAGCGATTCCAAAAAGCGCAAAAGGTCACGCACAAATTATCTCAATTAAATCTACAAATTAACCCACGTTTTTTGAAAAAAATAACAATTATGGTGAATGAGTTTTATGAAGATAGTTATTAAAAAGTCGTTAAATAAAAAAGTCTTAATTTTGCTATCAAAATTAATTTTTTAGGGTATAGTTACCGTGAAAAAATATATGCTGAAAATCTGATATTGTATTCAACCAGTTTATCTCAATATTATAAAAAAATTGTAAATTTTTGACCACTTAAATAATATTTATATTTTCCTGTTAATATTTTATAATTTTTTATTTAATTTCTAGATTTTTTAAAGATTTGCCGTTTTACTGTATTTCAAAAAATATAAAAATAAATATTTGTCGTACGGACAACAGAAAAATTTGCCACGTTTGAATATTTTAGTTTTGCAAATTTTGCCGTTTTACTGGTACCTAGTCAAACGATAAATTTGCCGTTTTTATTTTTTGCCGTTCACTGCCGACCCGAAAAATCTGATGATCTGAGTGGTACTGCCAAAATTTTAAAGAGTTATCCAACATATTTATAAAATAATTGGATACCTTTCTGGTACTAAGTTACTCAGAAACTGCACTTGAAAACTTCAAGAAAACAGCGTTAATATCGACACCCACTCCCTTAAGGTTCAGAAAAGAGTTCAAAAAATAAATTGACGTCAATTATTTTCTGAAATGTTAGCTTTTTTTCTTAGCAACACCAATAAAGTTGAGGATTTCAAAATCAAGCCATAAAAATACTCCGCCGAAGAAAAGATTTCATGAGATAACGGTTAGTTCGAAGTAATCAATAAAAGTTTTTTTAAGTTTTAGAAGATTTGGAACCACTTTTGGGAGTATGAAGAGTAACGGCGTCGTTAAGGAGGTAACCGACGGAGGTCTATAGCTAGAGATCTACACATGATACGGAGTTAAATTTTGCGGCATTAAAAATTTTGCTGTTGATTTCATTCCAGAAAAATTTAATAAAAATCACTTTCGGAGAAATTTTTTTTCCGAAATTTCGAACTCTCTCTTAGTTTGTTATGTTGTCATTATTGAACTACTGCATCAAAAATAACTTCACTTGCATTAGCTTGCCATAATTTCAAGTTGTAAGAGAAAAATAAAAAAAAACGTTTTCGAAAAAATAATTTTAAACAATTTTCTTAGATTGAGAAATTTAGGGTAACCGATGGAAGTCAATATCTCGAGATCTGTTCATAATAAATAATCAGTTTTTACGGCATTTAAATTTAGCTTTTAGTTTGCTTACACATAAATTATTTTCGACAAAAAAATTTAAAAAAATAAGATTTTTTCCAAGTATTTTTTTCGTAAATTATGATTTATGTTTTGAAGGCAATAACAGAATTAGTAGATTTTTTAACATCAGTTCACAGGTTATGTTAGCTTTACAAAAAAATATAAATATTTCGTAAAGGAAATTTTAAAATAATTGAAAAATTGGGAAATTTGCCATATCAGACGCAATCGAAACTTTGAACGTCTCACATAAGACAACCACACAAAATATTTTGAAACGAATGCCATATTAACCTTGAGCACAGAATTTGTAATAAATTTTTTTAATCTGATAGCGATTTTGAGCTTCTCATCCCTAAATGAAAGATGCGAATTTTGTCAAAAAACGTGTTTTTCAACCAGTATCACGACCGGTACAATCATACAAAAAACTTTAAATACATTTCAGTATCGTCAGGCTGTCCGTAAGAGCGGGGCTGATGTTCACAAAAAATAAAACGCGTCGGTTACCGCTTTAAGGGGGTTATGTACGCAAATAAATTTTCCTTTAAAATGTTCTCCCCACTTATTCGTCCAAAAAAATAAGAATGAGCTTGGCCCATGTGAGCCCAATCAAAAAGTTCCGCCAAGGCACCAGAGCCTATGTATCAGCTTTTTGTTCAATGTTGATAACAGAAAGCCCAAGGTTGTTGGAGTTTCATTTTTTTTGCATAAGGAAGTTTAAAGGTTATTTTTTTGCATCCGACATTCTGAATTCTATCATTTAGATTTTTAGTTCTCGAAAATTAAGTGATAAGAGCAAGGTATAGCATATCACGTAATACAAGCTCACAGTGGTGTTCACAAATTGTTTTGCTTTTAAAATCGATGCAAAAGAATGTAGCCTACGCCATTGTTTAGTCCGAATTGATCTATATATGATCGACCAAAAGTTATTTCTAAAAAGGTCTGAAATTTTGATGAAAAAATTACGATTTTCCATAAAAAATGGTTATTTTTCTCTATAAAGGCAGATAATTGCACTTTTGATATTATTTCTAGGTCTATATACTAATCAAATAACTCTGTGGACAATTTTGAATTGCTAAAATTAATTTTTAAATAATTGAAGTTTTTTCGTGAAATACTTAAATTGAAAATTTTGAAATTTCACTTCTGAAAACAATATCTGTTCCTGTATACCAATTTATTTTTGTTTTAAGCGTCAACACTGTCAAGCATGCACAGAACACTTGCCTGAAAACTGGCAAGTTTCAAATTTTGATCGACTTAATAGGTCGCATTTGTTTTTTAGAAGTTAAAGATAAGTAAAAAATCTCAAAAAAATAACCCCCCGTAATATTTGAATAATATTTGCAAAAAAAAATGAAAAATTTTTTTGGAATCGCCGCAAAACGATATTAATGTATTTGGACGAGACAATTCTACAATTGTTTTTTTTGCCGTTTTTAGATGATTTTAAGTATGCTTGAGCCTATGCTTGAGCCTATATAGGCTTTATTTGAGTTAGGTTCTGTGCTCACACGGGTTAACAAACCTCGGCACTCACTGGCTTGAATCTTGGGTCCATTGTTTTTTTGGCTTGTTTTCGAAATCTTCAACTTTATTGGTGTTGCTTAGAAAAAAAGCTAAGATTTCAGAAAAAAAAATTGATTGGACGTCAATTTTTTTTACTTTGTTTTGACTATTTTGGCGTGTTTTGTGCTGATTGTTTTATTGTGTTGTTGAGTGAAATTATTATTTCAAAATAGACATTTATTTGCGTAGCCGTACGCGGAATACGCGTTGGTTCGATCCTAAGTGACGCACCTGGATAGCAATTCAACTCTCTTTTGTTTTTCTCGAGTTGAAGGAGATATTTTTAGTCATTTTGAACGGTTTTTTAAGGTAAAGTCATGGATTAACTTATCAAACTTTGTAAATAAGGTTTTTTAATTAAGTACCATATTTTTTTTGTCTTTTATATCTCTTTACGCGAGAAAGTACATAATGTGCTAGACCAAATTAGAAAATATCTACCTTCCTTGTGAAGGGATATTGTATCAGTAATTTATCTGAATTTCATGAGAGTAAAACAAGCTGGCAATAAAAAGGAACAACCATAATTATTTTTTTTGAAAACAAGGGCCCTTATTTTTCAAAGGTAGATAAATTTTCATTAATTCCATAAAATCATGAGGTTTTGTTTTTTGACATACAAACGTATGCAGCGATTTTAAAAAAAAATATTTTATTATTTTTAAAAAATTGGATCATTCGAGATCTCGGGTCGGGATCAGGATATCCCGAATAAGGATCAGGACGGGATGGAAAAATATACAGGAGGAGATCAGGATTGAAAACTCATCCCGATTTAGAACACTACTTTCAAATATGTATTCAATCTGGAAAATACAGTTATAACAATCACTAATTGAAAATTTTTAGATTGGACGTTTTAGTGATCAACTTCATTACAGCAGGGTCCGGCGTATAGGTAAAATTTTTTTGCTGTAAACCTCCACCTATACGCCGGATTTCACCTTAACGCCGAAATTCGGGGAAGATATGTTCTGATTGGTCAATTAAAACAAGATCTAGAATTTATAATTTAGTTAAAGGATAGTCAGAGTAAGAATTTAGGGTGATTTTTTGGTTAATTTTCATCACAAATGCAAAAGTAAATGTTTTGAAAACCTCAGAAACTACTTTTTTGGATAATTNAGATGAACAACAGGATTTATAGAAACTAATATCGGTCATGATGCCCGATTGACAAATATCCCTTTTCCCTATTCTTTGAAAAGGCAAATCAGGATATATAAGTTTACTCGGGCAATCATGATGGATATATTATAATTCAATTAGTTAAAAATGTTTGTGAAAAAGATTTTCATGAAGACCATCCGAGTGAAATTGTCAAAACAAACATAATTCATCCAACAATGTCCAATTTTTGCAAACAAATTAAAAAATCAAATTTTTTTGAAGTAAAATTTCAATTGCTGTTCGTATATAATCATTGATAACTTATTTTCATCCCAGAACTTTTAAAAGATCAACGGAGAAAAATATCGCGTGTTATCGCGAAAAGACGCAGACGCGAAATTCCAAATCGCGGCAACTGATTAAGTATTTTTGTCCAAGCTTCTGATATGAGATTTTTTCACATTTAAAATCTTTATCATTTCTGTCTGAAGCTGATAACACTGTCCAAAAAAATCAATCTGATTGATACAACCCGTTTTATTATCTTAAAACAAAAATAGGTGTGGAAAGACCTACCCAATTCTTGATATATACTTGGAGATAAATATAAAATCAGTAAAAAAGATTTTCCATCAAGAGCCCATCATCCGCATCTCAGATACGGTATATGTCAAAGCAGACGACCCCCTTAACTTTTGTGGCGTCATTTCTAAACACTGTTTAATTTCTAGTAAGCGATAAGGTGAAAAGTTTTTTGAAGGTGTCCTTTTTTTGTAAAATCAGTTTGGAATCTCATTTTTTCTAATTAAATTTTATTTAATTTATTTGTTTGAAAAAAAATGAATATTTTTTTAGAAACTAATATCGAAATTACTGCGTGAATGCAATATCTAAAAAAGTTAGTTTCTGAAGTTTCAAACTTTTACTTTGCATTTGTGAATGAAAATTAAACCAAAAAGAATCACCCTAAATTCCTTTTACTCTTGATATCCTGTTAACTAATTATATAAACTTCTAGATTTTGTTTTAATGACCATCAGAACATACTCTCGCTCGAATTTTGGCGTTTAGGTGAAATCCGCGTATAGTGCTGAAGGTTATACAGCAAAAAATACCTAATACGCCACCCTGCTGTAATGAAGTTGAAACCTAAACGTCCAATCTAAAAATTTCAATCTAGTCGATTGTTATAAATGTATTTTCCAAATTGAAAACATTTGAAAGTAGTGTCTAAATCGGGATGAGTTTAATCCTGATCTTCTGCCTGTATTTTTTCTCAATCCCGCTCCTGATCCTTAATTGGGGATATCTGATCCCGACCCGAAGATCTCGAATGATTTGACGGACAAAAATACTAAAAATGAGAGCGGAATTGTGAGCTATTTAAAATTATAAAAAAACCATTTGACCATTAAGGTTTTAACCGAAAACTACAGCAATTTAGATTTAAAAAAGGCCTTTTAGTAAACTTTTGTGTAATCCGAAGCAATTTCCGACTTCTCGGGTAAAAATCGAATAAAAACCTCAAAATACTAAAATTCGGAGATTTTTTAAATTCGAAAATTTCCCCTTTTTTCAAGTTTGGGTAGATGTCTTTAACCGCGGTAAGTCGATGGAATTGGTTCGAATTTTGAATTTCGATATTTTTATCATAACCGCAATTTGCTTTTTAAAAGAGTGCGTTCCTAACACCAAGGGGTTGAAAAATCAATATTTTGTTTCGCTTTTCAGTTCAAGTGGTTTATAAAAATAATTCCCATTTGCAGAACAAACGCAAATACTATTTTTAAACTACTCGAACCAATCGACGGGATAAAATGATCGATTTTCCAAACAAACTTGACTGAAACTCCGAGTTTTTGCTCTTAGTATTGGATTTCTTGCAGTTATTTTTAAGTATTGTGCAAACCTGAGAAAAAAACATATTTTTGCCGAATTTTGAAGAAACCTAAACTTCAAGCACCTCGTAATCATAAACTAAACAAGATACCAAAAATTTCTTCGGATATTCT
>SCLH01000593.1:657319-691340 GCA_004367855.1 Oikopleura vanhoeffeni
AACCAATCAGCGTCAAATTCGATAATTAGGTTTAACATTTTGGCTTAAAAATAATTGAAATTTCTAGAATTCGATTAAGACATTTCCGATAATTTTAATGTCATGCATCGTTTTCGGTGGGTCATATTCACCAATAAAAAATGTTCATATCATGGTGGAATACCGGTTTTATGCGGGTTAAAGCAAAAAAATATTCGAATTTTGAAAATTCTAGATTTTGTTCTAGATTGTTTTGAAAAAAATAATTGCCACCATGAGATTCCTTGGGTCAACTTTAGTCATAACCGATATTAATCTATCATAAATTAATTCTATAAAGGGCTCAAAAAAAACCGACACCTACCCCCTTAAACGGACGGCCCCGCAGGAAAATTCTCGACAATTTGCTTTAACGGACGGGTTGTGAGTTTCAAGTTGTCCGTTTAAGTACAGTCTACTGTACATAAAACCCCCTTTTATAGATACTTAAATTGTGATATATTGACTAAAGAATATAATTCGCTGACTACCATTGTTATTTTATTATTCTTAATCAAGAAACAATTAGGGTCAAAACCTTTTCGGTTTCCTAATTAGTTCTTTATGTTATTGGATGATGCAAATCAACAATTATAGGCAAAATCATAAATTATGATATTTTTTGTAATTTCTTGAAAATTTTTACTGTCAGAGCATATTTTTGTAATGAATTGCATTTTATATGGTCTTCAGAAAGACGGCTTTTAAAATATTTATAAACAAGATGATAAAAGTATAAATTACGACTTTTCTTCATCGAAAACTTTCCAAAAAAATCAAGAGTTTTAATTTTTTTAAAGTCTGATAAAAATTTTTATTAACTAATGGGTTTGGTTGTTGAGTCAGTTTTAATTTACAAATGAAGTGTTGTATTCAAACAATTATAGACAAGTTATTNTTTGTTTCGATGTTTTTATTTTTCATCGATCGAACACTTTTTCTTACGTTAACTGAACAGCCAATCACATCGCCGTTTTGTAAATAGATCGAATTCGAAAAATCTTCAAATTATCGCAAATGATATATTAAATTTTTGACAATTTAAGTAAATTCAATTTTTATTTTCGATAGAAAATATGTAGAACTATATTCATGAAAAATAGTTCGTGAGAAATCAAGAAAAAGGACGCAAACTTAATATATTATATTATATAAGTAGTTTTTTTTCACAAAATCAGAAGTAGCTCAATTAAGCTAAGCTCATGTTCCATAATTGCTAGTTTTGTCTTTGTAATTTCAGTTGACTCTCAGCCGCCCGTCAGGCGTTGAAGCGCCTGATCGACTTTTAAACGGGTTTTTTGACTCTTATACATAATAAGATCATCGTTGACCAAGTGAACGATCCAATTTTCTGCAAAAAATATTTGTGCGTTTTTTTGGGGAATTACAGCACTTATTTTTGCAAAATCTCAAATCCAACCAAAAACATATGTGAGGCTGATCTACAGAAAATTCTAAGACTTTTTTTCATTACGGTATTGTCGAAAAACGATCACGTGATCGTATAAATGAGAAATAAGATATGCTTCAAAAATCGTAAAAATATGAAGATGGAACTTATTAACACAAGCTCAGTATGTGAAATTGCCTCATGATAACAAAAACTTTGTCATTTTTTCTGAAAATGTACTGATTTAGCTTTATTTTGATTGATCTTAATTTAAATTCATCAAAATAAATAATTTAATTCATATTCATACTAAATGTTTCACACTGATTCAAAATATATTAATTCAAGCTCATTTGTATGCTAAAAACAATTTTTGAGTGCATAAAAATGTGGAAGCTCACCATTGAGATGATTCATCCATGTTCAGAGCCTGATTGCAAGCTATTACTGTTTCGCCTACGCACAACATATTTGAATGGAGTAGTATGATTGGAGAGATTTGATTTTCAAATTTAAGAACATAAAATTAGACTTGCTGATAATTAGATATCAGAGAAGACATCATGACCAGATCTTTCTTATGTATGAAATGAAAAACGACAAAAATATGTTTTTAGTATTTTTTTTGTTGATTTTTTAAGCTGATTTTTTAACTGAAATTAGATGCATTTATTATCAAAATTAAATAAAAGTTTTTGATCATCGACGGCTAAATTGAGTAGGTCTCTGAATGAAAAACAATAGATAATTGACATTTAATAATCAGGCGCTGCAGCGCCTGACGGGCGGATGGGCCATATTTAACTGCGGTCGTACCCGAGTTAAATTATGCTATCATTTTCTTCGGACAAATTTTCAAAATAATTATATTATTATTTTGAGTTTCAGATAAATAATTCGTGAAAAAAATAAAACTACAGATAGAAACTGCACAACAAGCAAACTCATATCAAATTAATAGGCAAAGGCTGTGTGAGAAGGTTGAATTCGAGTTTAAGTAAAAAATCAAGCAATTTTATATCATAATGTAGGTTTATAAGCAAAAGTATAAGAATGCGCCCTAACTGGTAGGCAGCGCCCTTACTGATACATTTTTTAAGTCGGTAGCTGTATCAGAAAGGGAGAGAGGACTCTGAGTGAGCTTTGAAGTCAAATTCTAGCAAAATGTATTCGAGTTACATTCACCAAGGTGAGAGAAATCTTGATTTTTGATGAGCTTAAGGGGGTTCTATAGGCAAAATGGACTTTTTTGAATTGCTTATTTCTCTCTCGCATAAGACGCTAAGCGCGTGAATAAAAGCATTCTGATAAGCTTAGTTCGTAATCTCTGGAAGAGTTTTGATTCTATTTTTAAGATAGCATGTGAACCAAACCGGTAATAGCGGTAACCAGGAGCCAAATAATTTCTTGAAAAAGCTGTATTTTTTTTCGTCTATTTAGAAATTTTCAAAATTTGACATTATCTGCCGAACATTCGAAAGGCGAAAAAACTGTGTCCTTTTTTTTAATTTCTCACTAAAAAGGTATCAAAGCTGGCGAAGGACTGTTTTTTGCTATTTGGCCGACGGATACAAGTTACTTTTTTTTCATGCTACATGGCAAAAAACCCCTATTTTTTCCGTGCACTATAGTTTTTTCGTCATCATTGTAACAAAACTGTTGTGGCCTGATTTAAGATTTCATTTTTTAACGTCCCAGAGTAACGATTTGAAAATTTATTTTTGACATCCTATTCGTCCAATCAGTTTTTCTTAAGACCAAACGATTCGTAAGTTGAATGTTTTTCGAAACGGTATTATAATCTATGACCAAATATTTAACCGTTCGAGCGCTAGAGCAAAAAAGATTTTTTATTTTCAACACTCAGAAAAATTTTTAATATTTTTTTCGAAAATTTTTAGTAATTTTTTACAATTTTTTGAGTTTATATGACTAAAAAAAACACGTTGAGTTCAAAAATCATAAAATCAGACCTCTAGCTTTCCGAATTTTTAGTTACGCCAGAGATAATAAAGGCGAAAGAATATTCATTATTTTTCATGACTCGAGATCTAGGATAGACTTAAATTGGAGGCTAATAATTTTTTTTAAAATCGTGATCCTGTGTGCTCGATAAATGCAAGACAAAATAGAGATTTAGTTTCGGGTACTTCATCGGAAAACCATACAGTTTTCAAAGTCACATATGAATTACAAAAGATTAAATATAACACTGACTATTAAAATATGGCCTCTGATTTAAAATAGCTCATCTCAATCGTCTGAAAAACGAGTTTTCGTATTCTTTTGCGCCAAAATGTACGCACGAAAATCAGAAACAAATTGAATAAAAATAGTTTTCGANTCGAGATTTTTCTTCCAAATAGGTACCACTTTTTAATAAACGTTATAATAGAGATATAATAACCTTACCTTTAGGTTTTGTGATATTCAGTTTCACAATCGATACACAGGATTGGCGGGACGTGCTGCAGTTGGTGGAGGAGTTGGAATTGGTGGTGCTTGCTGGCTGATCGCCTTTCGTGCCCATATCGGGCGTCACTGCTGCCAGTTGGTAAACCCCTGTACTTATTCCCCCTTTTGTGCACGTCAAATAAACACCAACCCTAATTATACGATTGGTGTCATATTTCGTAATTCTTAGCAAGAGCAAACTCGGTGTCATTAAGAATTTCGATTATAGTTTAACGTAGAGTTTCATGTAGGTTTTTGCTCTCTTCTTTCTTAATGTGCATAATTAACTTATGGTTACTGGTACCGTGATAAAAACGATCAAAAATAATTTTCGGATTATCTACGGTACCAGATAATATTTTTAAGTGAGCCCGGCCAAAAGTTAGGACACGTCTTCTGGTCATCTTATGCGGAATACTCACTTGATTGAATGTGTAGTTAAGCGGAAACTGTTGCCAGAAATGTCTTAAATATGAACTTTAGCGCCATCTAGTATGCAAACCGGATGTGACTCAAGTCAGAGACCAAGTTCCTTCTTATTCTTTTCGTCTAAACTAATCCAGCCAAGAAATCACCTAAATCTATTTAGGCACATCACCCCATCAAAACCCGAAAAATTTTTCCATGGATGTTTTTCATACTTAATTCTACGGTATAATTCCGGGGTATACCATTTTCATCGATAATTTTTTTGGTCGATTTTTTTAAAAAGGCTATCTTTAACTATCGAGAAATGTGTAGGCGGAGAATTTTTATTATTTTCAATGCAAATTCTAGAATTTCTTCTTAATGTTTTGAAAATTTTATTTTTCCATTTACTTCAATATAATTATGAAAGTGTATTTCCGACAAAAATTGAGATATCATCACACCCATATTTCAATTATATAATTTTTTATTCGTTTATAAGAGAGGTCTTAACGCTTATGCAATTTTTATAGTAAAAGATAGGTAAAAAAAAGTCGATCAAAAAAATTATCGATGAAAATGGTAAACCTCTTTAATTCCGGCCATTTTTTAAATGCAAAACTAACCCTATAATCAACTTTTTAAAAATAAAAACTGTATTAAATCCAACTTTTTTTCTGAATTCAAATCTAATACAATCAGATTCACAAAAATTGGTCAATAAACTAGAAGAAATAGAACTTCGGGATTTATTGCGCATAGCGGCTTTGGCACATCCTTTTCCCAACCTAAGTCCATCTTAAAAATGCTTACTATCTCTAAAGCGCGTGTTCGAATCCCACTAACGTTGTATCAGTGATTGTTTTGAATATGGTTATAGGCAAGGGTTCTTGAAATTGGGACAGCCAAAATTGATCGGTGTGTAATCACTCAAGCAATCACTAAGAAAATCACTCAGACATTACAACATCAGTGGGATTCGAAGACGCGCTATAGAGATAGTATGCATTTTGAAGATGGACTTAGGTTGGAAAAGGATATGCAGCATAGGTTATCAGCGCGATTAACTTGAATCTGTTACCGCCCACACATCCATTGCCTATCTGAAGGCATGACTTTGAGCGCTTATCACGGGAAAATTAAAAGTGCTTGCAACTTTATTGTTCTTTAGTCTCGAGATTAAGGATAGACTCAAACTTTTATATCATTTATTTATCGCAAGCCTATTTTTATACCCCAGTGACAGTCACTGGACGATTTCTGTAGCTTTTTCGAAAATAAAGGAAATATTATATTATGATTCGTATCATGCGGAAAAATTTGATATTCTGGAAAAAATATTTACTACACTTAATTTGGAGAACTTCGCCACTTTTGGGTTTGAATTATTTTGACCAGACTGGAAATTAAGTTATGTCATTAATACACCACCTCAAAGAAATGGTGTAGACTGTGGTTCTCATGCACTTATTATATCAAAAAATATCTTCAGAAAAGCTCTCAACTTTGATTTTCAAACTAAAGCATCAAATAGTTATCGTGAAAAAATGGCCTTTGAAATAATTTATGAGTGGTTATTTGAACAAATAATGTGTGCAGATTGTTCAGACAAATCAACTGTACTAGATTATTAAAATTGAAAGTTAAAACTACAAATTAATTAAATAGTTTTTTATTTATAAAAATATTCAAATATGCTTATCTTTTGGCTTTTGGGAAACGCCTATCGTTTTGCCTGAAAAGTTTTGATAAAAAACGCCTATATTTTGCTTTACACCTATACGGCGGACGTTTTCGCGTTGGTTTCACCTATACGCCGAACCGAGGGGAATACAATACCCGTAGCACAATTTTATAATTATAATTTCTATTGTTTTCGAGCCTTTGGTGCAATTTTCAACTTGAAATAAGGGCTAGTTTTTGCTCAGGTGATAAAGGGCCTTTTATTTTAGAGATCATAAACACATATTATTTATTCGTGTTAAATACACAATTATCAACAGATTTTTTTTGAAAAATAATTTGGGGATAAAAATACTTTTCGGAGATAAATTTCGGATATAAATAAAAATACTTTCTATTTCGAAAATAGATAAAAACATTATTTCAACGAAATAAATTGGAATCTTATGTATTTTCGAGATTGATTATTCAAATTGTTAAGAAGAGTTTATTTTATAATCTGAAACATGAAAGTTAAAATAATTTATACCCGAAATAAATTTTCAAAATAAATTGCGTTTTTAATTATTTTAGAAAGTTAGTTCAAAAATTAATAAATTTTCAAAAATAGACTTTCGGCATCTTAGTTGTAAAGTCTACCAACATCGGGGGCTCATGCATCATGATTAATGCTATGTTATAAAATGCGAGAACAATGAAAAGCTGGAATAAAGTTGGTCAGCTAAAAATCTTCATGATTAAGTATTTTCTACGAGTTTGCGAAATCGAAACGTTTTGATTGGCAGTTAGTTAATTTTATTAGATCAAGCACGGGAATAAAATGTGACTATGCCTTATTGACATACTGTATATAATTTATATGATTTGTAAATGATATAATACCATTGACATGAACCATACGGAAAACTCTGATGATATAATTTTAAGGGTCAGTTTGTTTTAAAAACGTTACTTAAGATTGTAAAAATTCACGATAATCAAAATTATTTTGAGCGATATAATGTGCTTTTATATAAAGTTTAGCAATAAAAAGGTAGAGGGTCATTTTTCACGATGTTTTGCGCGAAAAAAAACCCCAGTTTTCTTCACGCATTTTCGTTGCGTGGAGAAAACCCAAGTTTTTTTCACGCATTTTCGATGCGTGAAGAAAAACCCCAGTTTTCTTCACGCATTTATGATGCGTGAAGAAAAATCTAAGTTTTCTTCACGCATTTTTGAAAAATTTCTAGATAAAAATATTTTTGATGTAAATTTTTATTTTATTTTTATGTACGTTTTAAAAATAGAAATCAGTGTAAATTTCGATTTGTCAGAAAAACTGCAAAACATAACCCTTTATTTCACCTCCGACACCAGGCTTCGGCACCCATTAGCTGAGCCTTTCCAAACAACTGGGCACGAGTTTACCTAACCCTAATTCTAACTCTTTCAAGATAGGACTGTATTTTGTGTATATTGAAGATTATTGTGTACACTTAGGGCATGGCAAAAATGTATATCGGAAAATACCTAGAGTTGGTACGAAAAAAAATTGCTTTCTCCCAAACCCTTTTTTTTCCTGACAAACAGTTTTTCATGATTTTGTACTGTGTACAGTGTACACTGTACACAGGACACAATCTTACCTAACTCTAATTTTAACCCGTTTAGCATTTTATTTAACAATTAACACTTTAAAATTCATAATAAATCAATAATGTTAGTTACAAAATGTTGCAAAATGCGTTAAGGAAAACTCAAAAACGCTTGTTTTCTTCACGCGCGTGAAGAAAAAACTAAAAAACATAGGTTTCCTTCACGCACGTGAAAAAAATTCTCAAAAACGTAGGTTTCCTTCACGCACGTGAAAAAAATTTCTCAAAAACCTAAGTTATCTTCACGCGCGTGAAGAAAATTCTCAAAAACGTAAGTTTTCTTCACGCGCGTGAAAAAAAAACTCAAAAACACAGGCATTGTGCGTGAAGAAACGCCCGAGACCGATGAAAAGGACACTTATTTATGTGAAAACATTCATATTATGAAGTGAAAAGACAAAATAAATTACAAAAAAACAATATCCATTTCTCAACGGAACTCCATCTCTAAAACGTTTTCTATCTCTATATCGCGTGTTCGAATTCCACTGATGAGTGATTGTTTTACTAATTGCTTGAATGATCACACACCGATCAAATTTAGCAGTCTCAATACCAAGCATCCATGCCTATAATCATACTCAAGACAATCAGTAAGACAACATAAGTGGGATTCGAACACGCGCTATAGAGATAATAAATGTTTTTGAGATGGAATTCCGTTGGGAAAAGGATATATACTCCGAACCAGACCGATCAAACTTCGAATGATTTCAAAAGTTATTTGATTCGGTTTCATAAACAAACTCGTGAAATTTTTAATAATTATAAAATCGATAAAACGTTCAATTTACTCAAATGTTTGACAGCTAAGAAAAAAACGGGTAAAAACCGTGTCAGCAAAAATTAGATAATATTTTTTTGAACTGTTTATTATTTCAAGTGTTATAAGAGCAATTATAACTTAATGAAACGAACGTTTGTCATTCGAAATGACCTAATTTTTGTAAACGAATCGCTCGAATTAATTAAGTTCACATTAACGATCTTTCATTTCGTTCGAGTGTTTTGTAACACAGATAACATATTCCATGGATCAGTTCAAGCTGTAAAATATCCTTATCTCAACCAAAGTGACTCTTAACAGCAGGCTTCCGAAAAATATGGCTTTAATCCCCTTTTTAACCCTTTCATAGCAAAATATGGAGAAATTCACTTTGGTTAGATATCAATTATACATTTTCTTCCTAACCTACGTTCATCGTAAAAAAAGAATTGATCTATACAGCAGGGATCGGCAAAACTGGATTGGATCGTATTGGAATTATTCGATCGGTCCGATCCAATACAGTTTAAATTTTACCCCTTTCGATACGATCCGATCCAATCCAGTTAAAATTTCACCTCTCCTCGATCCGATCCAATACGATTTTTTTCTTCATGCCAATCCCTGCTTTACAGCGCGTGTTCGAATATCACTAATGTTGTTTCAGTGATTGGCTTAGTGACTGCTTGAGTGATTAAACACCGGTCAACTTTGGCGGTCCCAATATCAAGTACCGTTGAATAAAATATTACTCAAGAGAATTACTATGACACACGCGCTTGGACAGACACTATAAAGATCCATTCAGTTTTAAGATAGACAAAGGTTGGGAAATATGCACGAAAAAGAAGTGATTAAACTAAGAATTGGTTTCACTTGTTCCTTACTGTCAAATTGTTTTTGAAAAATGGTAGTATCGATTTTCCATATTTCATATTGCATGATGATAAATATTTTTCTGTCAGTTGAGTTTATCAGGGAAAGTTGTACAAGGTCAGTTGTTATCACAAAATTATAACTCAGAACAATTTTGGAGATAATAAAAAACCAATAAAATGGTAGTACAGTGATTATAGCATTTTTTTTAGTTATTTTGAGAAAGTGATTTTTTCCACAATAAAAATTTGTTAACTGTGCTCAAAATAAAATTAAACTAGCGCCTAGGGTGGCAAAAACAGCCATTTCGAGGACATTTATCAGGGATTGTACGCAAATTAAATCGAAAAAATTAAAATCTTAGCGCATAACTTTTTTCAACTAACAAATTTAGGTATCCTCACAAAAAATCAGAAAATTCTGTCAATACAGCGCTTAATGAAATTGAACCAGTAAAACTCGAAAAATGACTGTTTGGACCGGTACAAATACCGGTACGATCATACAAAAAACTTTTTGTTACTTTTTTTAAAAAAATTAGAAAAATATCTCCTGGGTCTCAAAACATGGAACTCAAGCGACTTTTATTCAGAACAAACGTTTGAAAATCACTCAATGACGTGGAGTACTCCCTTAAATTTTTAAGTAAGACAAAAAAGTTTTAAAGATAACTATCTGCTAAAAAAATAATTATTTTATTATAAGATTCCAATCAAATTTATAGTCAGTCATTGCATGAATAAAAATTATGTCAAAACGTGAGTTTTTTGTAAAAACCTTGTTTTCAGTCNGAAACGAACGTTTGTCATTCGAAATGACCTAATTTTTGTGAAAAAATTGCTCGAATTAATTAAGTTCACATTAATGATCTTTCATTTCGTTTGAGTGTTTTGTAACACAGATAACATATTCCATGGATCAGTTCAAGCTGTAAAATATCCTTATCTCAACCAGAGTGACTCTTAACAGCAGGCTTCCGAAAAGGATGGCTTTAATCCCCCTTTTTATAGCAAAATATGGAGAAATTCACTCTGGTTCGATATCAATTTTACATTTTCCTCCTAACCTACGTTCATCTTAAAAAGGAATTGATCTTTACAGCGCGTGTTTAAATATCACTAATGTGTTGTTTTAGTGATTGGCTTAGTGACTGCTTGAGTGATTAAACACCGATCAACTTTGGCGGTCCCAATATCAAGTACCGTTGAATAAAATATTATTCCAGAGAATTACTAAGACACACGCGCTTGGACAGACACTATAAAGATCCATTCAGTTTAAAGATAGACAAAGGTTGGGAAATGTACACGAAAAAGAAGTGATTAAACTAAGAATTGGTTTCTCTTGTTCCTTACTGTCAAATTGTTTTTGAAAAATGGTAGTATCGATTTTCCATATTTCATATTGCATGATGATAAATATTTTTCTGTCAGTTGAGTTTATCAGGGAAAGTTGTACAAGGTCAGTTGTTATCACAAAATTATAACTCAGAACAATTCTGGAGATAATAAAAACCAATAAAATGGTAGTACAGTGATTATAGCATTTTTTTTAGTAATTTTGAGAAAGTGATTTTTTCCACAATAACAATTTGTTAACTGTGCTCAAAATAAAATTAAACTAGCGCCAAGGGTGGCAAAAACAGCCATTTCGAGGACTTTATCAGGGATTGTACGCAAATTAAATCGAAAAAATTAAAATCTTAGCGCATAACTTTTTTCAACTAACAAATTTAGGTATCCTCACAAAAAATCAGAAAATTCTGTCAATACAGCGCTTAATGAAATTGAACCAGTAAAACTCGAAAAATGACTGTCTGGACCGGTACGATCATACCGGTACGATCATACAAAAAACTTTTTGTTACTTTTTTAAAAAAATTTAGACAAATATCTCCTGGGTCTCAAAACATGGAACTCAAGCGACTTTTATTCAGAACAAACGTTTGAAAATCATTCAATGGCGTGGAGTACTCCCTTAAATTATTAAGTAAGACAAACAAGTTCTAAAGATAACTATCTGCTAAAAAAATAATTATTTTATTATAAGATTCCAATCAAATTTATAGTCAGTCATTGCATGAATAAAAATTATGTCAAAACGTGAGTTTTTTGTAAAAACCTTGTTTTCAGTCAGAATTCACTTTAAATTATGGGCTATAATTATGGTACAATTGACACCCCGAGACTTTGAATCTGAATTGGAATATTAAATAATAATGTCTTATAAGTTATAACCTATTCTATCATTTTTTGCTGAAACCGGTAATACATAATTTACCGGTAATAATTAAATAGCCGGAAATAAATAAATAATCGGTATAAAATTCTGGTCAGAAATTCACCCACTGCGCATTTTTCGTATGAAATAAAGTTGCAAAGATAATATCGAATTTATGATTTTAATCGTTATAGTGTTCACACGCATTTTATTTCAAAAACAGTGTTTTGAACACCTTGAAGCTTGAATTGACAAAATGTTTATTCAAAAACAATTTCTCCTAAGATCATCACCTCCAAGCATTTTTCTGGTGATCTGAGAACTTTCGTTTTCAACTGTTTATAATTTTAAACTGTCTCGAAATAAGGAATTTTCAGCTTTATTCACGAAAAATTTATCTTAGGAAGGAAACGTTAGAAAATAGTCTTCAAGAAAACCTAATAAATGAGAAAGTATAGCTTAAGTTTTCATTTTTAAGTGTTAACTCTTAGTTCCCTCAGTAAACAGAAAATAAATTCTGATCATCCGTTTCACAACCTACAGTTCAGAAAGCATAGGATGTATAAGTTGAAGCCTATAACTGAACTGTGGGATTTTGAGCGAACCTTAAAATAAAAGGCAATTATTTCTTCTTCGCTCCCTTTGATAGGAATCAAGAGCAAGACAAGCAAAATCAATAAGAAATTCAAAACTCAATCAGTGTGTATTTAATTTCTTCAATCAAATTTTAAAGAAATACGTGAATAGTTTCCAAGCACGAACTTAAACCGCAAATTCACAAAAGTTAATAAAGTAGTGGGAATAAGACATGAAGTTATGCAGCACGTTGATAAGTTGCTTATTTTCCTTTAAATTACTGTCACCAAATGTCATTAAAAATTAAGCGTTAGAAAACAATCGCAATAGCAATTAATGAAAATGGCTAAAACTGGTAATTATGTAAAATAAAAAATTATTTCGAATTTGTATTTCTTTCTGTCCAAATTTTTTTTTTAAATAGTATGTTTTTGAAAAGAGTTCAAATTGAACTGTTCAATATAAGAAAACTAATTCTGATCTCTGTCACCCTAATCAAATCGCAAAAATGCATGATTATTTGATCGTAAAATAATACCTTCTTTCTCAAATTAAAGTTTAAACAAACAAACGTCGAATCTCAGTCATAATAGCCCATTTGTGATGTGAATTATTATGATTTTGGCGAACATTTTCTTAACCTCAAATTAAAAGTCAAGCCATCTCTTATTATTGTATTTTATTGAACAAGTTTGAAGTGGATTTGTTAGTAAACCTCGGAGGACAATTAAACAAATCTTTAAACTGGTTACGCAAAAGTGAAGTATAACAAGCTTGACCTTCGCCAGCATACCACATCTGACAACCATTTCTACGGCTTGAATTATTTTTTTTGTTACTTTTTATAATCGAATAACACAAAGTATTTGAAAAGAAAATTTATAAAATCTTTAACAGCCATAATTCGGCGTTAATTCACACGGGTTCAGCTGTTGATCGCGCATTATACCTTTTTTAACCAGAAATGTTGGGAAAGACTATAAAAACTTTCCTCAATTTGAGAATTTTGGATTTAAACCAGAACTCGGCAAGTGTGGCTTGGCTTGGTCTTTGGCTTGGCTTTTGGCGTGGCTTGGTTTTCTGGCTTGGTCTTTGACTTGGTTTTTATTATTATAAAATTAAAAATTTGACTATTTTATCAAAAAGTTGACAATTTGATCAAAAATTTTACAATTTTATCAAAATTTTACAATTTTATCAAAATTTTCAAAAATTGGTTTCCAAGCCAAGCCAATACAAGCCACAAAAATTTGCTGGCTTGCCGAGGTCGGATTTAAACTCTGATCAGATTGAGTCGCCTCATTTGGATCGGATCTGTTCCTCAGATCCGATTTGATATCCAGGTTCAATATTCCAGGCTCAAATTTGTGACGGTTGGAGATCACATCGACTGTCAATAATACGGTAATATCGTGACGATATAAATCATATATTACCATAAAATTCGACGCATAGGCTGGATTTTGGATATATCCCCCTTCAGACTATCCGGAATATGTGGGCCCTGTATAGTTAACGTTATGTGTTTTTTAGTAATAAGGCCCAAATATTCCGGATAGTTTGAAAAGGGGTTATACGATATCATATAATCTGATTTTGAGTTTATTTTCAAATAAAACTGTCACGAGTAATTCTTCTCTTTTAGCCCCACCTGCACGAGCGTGTTTAAGAACATAGAGACAAAAATATTTTGGGGAAGTGTCATTTTGGCCGGCGGAATATCGGGACAGACCCTCGATAGTTTCCCTCATTTTTAATTTCAAGAAATTTGGTGAGTTGTAGAAATTTATCATCAGACTAGAAATGCATTACTTGGATGCAATTTTCTTTTAAATGCAGTTAAAACAGTACTGGAACAAGATATTGATCTACAAGACAGCAAATTTTATTGTGACATTGTCGAACATTGTCACAATGACAACCACCCTAATTCTGAAAATCGAGTAAATGGAGTTTTGTATGCTCAAAATCGAAATTAGTGCTCGAAATGGGCGTTTTCAAGGCAGTTTCTGACCACTGGATGGCCAAAAACAATTTTTGTGCCCGGAATCGTTTTTTTTTCTGGGTTAACAAGTTGTTAACAATAATAACAACCCCCGTGAGGTCAAAGAATTTGTATCAACTACTGAAGTTTGCTCGTTGGTTTTACCGGTGCGCTCCCTAACTATGTGTGTTCAGAAACACTCTCGTGCAGATGGGTGGAGGAAGGACATCTCGTGCAGGTGTGGGTTAACATCGGCTGTGAGAATTTTCAAAAAAATTATGAGGAACCGTCCCAGTCGGAAAAAACCTGAGAATGTATTTAATCCTACTGTAGTCACAATGATAACTTTTTGACATGTTTAAAATTATACATCAAAAAGTCAATTTTTGACAATTTTCTCATGCGTCATTCTGACCAAACAAGTGGTTTTACACCCTGCTTTTATGATATCACCCTTGAATGCATCATTTTGAAGCCAATTACTTGACAAATTATGCTATTTGTACATAAGAAGTAATAAAAGTTTCACAGAGGCATAATTTGTTGGTTACAATAATCAGTTTCAAAGCAAACCCTTGATTTTGGTTCCTTGGTAGATTTTATGGAACTCAGTGATAGTCATAAAAAACGGAAAGAAACTAGTTACTTGACACAGGAGAGTTACAATAAAAGTATTTTCTATCTTTTTCTATAGAAAACTCTCCGAATATAAAAAAAGGTTTAAAATTAAAATAAGGGTTTGTTGATATCACAAACCTCGTAAGAAGTCCCATTTCAGAATTTTATTGTAATCAATGCAAAAAAAAAAATTTTGATAACAATGAGAAAATACTCAAGAGATTTGAATTGAAAGTAATAAATATTTTCCGCCTACACATTTTTCTAAAGTTAACCCTTGGAAGCTCGGAGCCGACGAATCGGCTCAAAAGTTTCTTAATCTTGTAAAATTGATCGATAAAATTACTCGACAGACTTAAAAGGAACATTCAAAATAGAGTTAGCCGTGATGAATTAAGAAATCTTTATAAATTATTTTTTAATCAACCGTAAAAAAATTATTTTGTCTCTCTTATTGGGCCGATTTCTCTTAAATTTGACTTAAACGCCGATTTGTCAAAACTGGATTTTTTTGCTATGCGTAAATCCTCATTTATTTTTTCCAAAGTAACTGACCTGAATCTTATATTTTGACAAATAAACCGAATTTGATTAAAAATTTTATCAAATTGCGGCGAAGGACCAGTGTTTTACCAAACGCCATCAAATAAACATCAAAAAACGTAGATTTTGGAAAAACAATCTTAAAATAAGATATTCTACATGACTTCAACCGTCGACGCAAATTCGGCGACGAATTTTGGGTACTTAAAAGCTTTGAGCTAATAATCGTGAGATTGCGTAGATTTTCAATGCCGCATTGACAAATTCAGCGACATTGAGCAAGCATTATAAATTATAATTATGCCTCCCCGATAATGCCCCCGTGTATAATATCCGTTTATCACTTTTTGGCTGAAATGCGTAGCCACTACTCCTTTTAACGAGTGATTTAAATGTTGTGGCTACGCATTCTAACCAAAAAGTGATAAAGGGATATTGCACGCTTATAAAATAAAAAAATTTGTTAGTTGCCTATCTGAAAGTTAACTAAGAACAAAGTCAGTTTTTCTCACAACATTATAACTCAGAACAATTCTGAGGATAATTAAGTCAAAATAAAATATGGTACAGCCATAACATTTTAACTAATTATTTAATTATTTTCAAACGTTTTAAACATAATTAACTCCTGGAAATAAATCTAATTTTGTGATTTGATTGCAATCCAATCCAAAGTTATTTATTGCATGAATATTAATATTGTCAAAACGTGAGTTTTTGGTAAAAACCAGCTTACGTAATAAAACTCCATAATTTTCGTACAATGGACACCCGAGAATCTTCGGTTGAAATAAAGGTATCTGAAGACTTTTGACACTCGTTTTACTACTAAGAGGCACTCTTGGCCAGAGTCTCTTGCACACTTTTTATGCTCAAAAAATAATTCATAATGGTTATATTCAGGCATTGGATTCCAGGGGGCGATATCGCTGGCTAATATAATATAATTTTAAACTTCAAAAATTGTTTTTATTCAACGTTTCGGTTTATTCCATTTTCAAGAGTGAGAAATAAAAGAATTATAGATGCATAAAAAGTATTTTTTTGTTCTAAAAGCAATTTCGCGAATCGAGCCTCAGTGACGCATCATCCACGCTCGATTCGTTTATAAATTTAGGTAATAGCAATGTTTTGAGATTTGCCCAGAAAACACGTACAAATGAAAAACTCAAAATCTTACAAAATCTCAAATATTCACGTTTTCAAAAACTGAATAAAAAACAATGTCGGTATTCTTCATGAAGATACAATCTTGATCAAGTTGTATTTATATGATCAACAATGTAGGTAATCTATGACATGTGTGAAACAATTGTTCGAAAATATTTCGTTACATATTGTAGACGATCAGGCATGTTGGTAATCTACCATGTGGGTGATCTACTTTTGATTTGAGCAGTATTTGTGATATATGAAGTTTATAATATTATACACATATATAGTTTATGTAATTATTTGTTACAACACTACCAGACAATTGACTCTCTTGTATGAGATTAGCGACATTGTTTCTGTCACAGTGTTTTAAAAATTTTAGCTATACTATATCACAAATCCGGAAAAAATGCCTTTTTCAGTGACTCAAGACAGTACTCTCAAAAGTTGTTCAATAGAAGATAGTCAAAAATTATACGCAGTGATTGTTTCACGTGTATTCCAGCGTGTCCACAAATCGGTCATTATGCTTGATGAGCAAAAATCGACCACTCTGGGTTTAACTTTCAAACATTGGGTTACATGCATAATTTTATGGCGCGTCAAGTGATAGGTTCTTTGTTTTGAAATAGTATTGTCGTTGTTTTTTTCGAGATATATAATATATCATATATTAAAATTGCATTTTTTTTATAAACTAATAGTAATAACTAATCTTGATGAGCTTTCGATTTATTACAATCATTTTCAAATTTGAACAAAAAAGGCAGAAAATATTTCGCTGGTTCAATTAAAATAGTATCATACATCAAAAATGGGTGTTTCTGTTGAAAAATAGAATAATTTCCAAAATCTTGAATAAAGTTTTAGAAAATTGAAAAAAAATGTCTCAAGAAACGGATAAAAAAAATAATCAAAAAACGATCACTTGACCACCAAAAATTTTGTTTTCCTGTTTATTTTTAAAATTTTATATTTTATTTGCCTCAAATAAGTTTAGGACAATCAATTCAGTTCACCTCGGAGTCGATTTTAATGGTTGAAACGCTAGCCATATGCAATTTTGTAATATTGCGATTTTGAATCCATGATGAGCTTATAAAGCTAATATTATTTGAAGTTAATAATATCTTTAAATTAAAAATGCAACCTCAATATTCTTAACCCTTAGACGTTCAAAAAAACCTTAAAAGGAGGCACAAAACCTCATTTCAGGTTCAACTTTGGGCGCTTATACTGTGGTAACCAGACATGGGATTTATCTCATTTTTAATTTTATATAAGCAGAAGGCGACAATTGCAGAATAAATAATCAGATTACTAAAATAACCTTGTCAAAGGATCGTTAATAAGCAACGAAAATAACGTTCTTATGCTTATTCTCAAAGTCTGGAATTTTTCCATTTTCTCTTTTTTTCAAAAATCACTCGCGAAAAAAAAGGGTTCTAGCAACAGTAGAGTCTTTATTATGCAAATGACAAATTCTCCAAAGACTTTCCTAAAAACTGATTAGCGATAAAGGTTTTTTTGAAGAAATTGGCCAAAAAAGTAAGAAAAAATAACTTTTGAACGGATCATCCAAAATAATTTTAAGTTATATTTTTGAATTAGTTTGAGCAAACTCTATTTATGATGTAGCTCATTTTATTTTGAGAGCGCTAATTCTCCCCGTTTGAGACGTTTCAAACTTTTTAAAACCTCAAATGAGGTTTTGAACGTACAAGGGTTAAAGAATGATGTTAGCCAAGGAATACGTTTTTGAGCCATTTCCAATTTATCTCAAAGTCCGATCGCCAGGAAACCCGTCTTATAAATTGTAAGAATAAGTGCATTTTTAACTCTCGCAGAAAGCTACATTTTTACCTTAACTACTTCATTATGTTGTTGAACTGGAAGTTAAATGGGTATTAATATGTTTAGAAGTCATACTGCAGTGTACTGTATGACTCATACAGTACAAAAAAATTATAACCACCACTTTTTCCACCATTGTTTGTGATGGATCAAATTGTAATTTTTTTGTTTTGAAATCTAGGACTCTAAAATATAACACAAATCAAAATAATTTTTTTTGATTTTTGAAAACCCGGAGAATTCAAGAAAATCTACAGTATGTGAAAAATTTGTTCGAGACCAACAAGGGAAATTTCTCTGGATCAAAACCTATAATTGGCAGGTGAATTACTTTCAATCCAGAGAAAATTGGAGCTTTTGGTCTCGAACAATTTCTTTACATACTGACGATATTCAAAAGTACTTTTTTAAAAACAATTAAAAAACTTGTATTCGTTAGAGACACTCTGGTCATCTCCAAATAATTGCATCAACCAGGGTGTATCAGTTAGATAGCGACCGGTTGCAGATGGTAAAATATTAATTTTGAATTATGTTACTTTATATTGAAATTACCATCGATTCTTATCATGAATAAAATTGTGTGGAATTATTAAGTATTTTATGTTTGGGTCAATACAAAGAATAATTAAGCTGAAACCTATAAAATAATAAGTTTTGTCGGAATTAAAAAAATAATTAACCATCAATCATCTAAGCGGCTAATTTCATTGCTTAGTTGGAATTCAGTGTTTTCATTATTAAAAAATGATATTATTAAAAATAAGAAAAAAACATGGATCTCTGAAGGTATCAACGACAGGGGTAACTATACGTGTATTAAGTAACGACTTTCGTTATTTCCTCTGCTTAGGCTGGACGCACTTGTGCTTTTTTTTAGGGTGAAGAGGGAACTTGAGATTTTTATGATGGATTAATATAAAAAATAGCGGAAAAGAATCAGCTCGCGAAAAAAAAATTTGCTCGAGCCTTTTTTCAAATCCCTGGTAGCTGATTGGCGGACCTTATTGCGACATATTGACGCTTAACTATGGCGACCAACGTATTCCTTGTAAAATTCTAAGCATTTCGATAAAAAAATGGGAAAAATTTCTTTTCTAACCTTTCAAAATTGCTAATGGAACTTTTCAAATCACAGAGAAATCACAGAAAAATCACAGAAAAAATCACAGAAAATTCACACGAAAAATCAGAAAAAATGAAAATTTTCAATCATAGAGCAGTATTTCAAAAAAAGGGCTCGAGCAAAAATTTTTTTCGCGAGCTGATTCTTTTCCGCTATTTTGTTAATCCATCATAGGAATCCAAAGTTCCCTGTTCACCCTCAAATAAAGTACCGTGCTCCGTTTTGCTGCGTCACAGTTTTTTGAAAAAAATTTATGAAAAAATCGAGAATGACGTCTAAATTTGAAAAATATAAGAAAAAGCATTCCTTGACAAAATTTATAAAAACTTTGTCACTGATTTTTTGAAATCCAAAATGTACTGTAGTTATTACAGTGGTTGTCTTTTTTGTGTTGAAGTTTTTTTCTGAATAAAATTTTTTATAATGTTACGCTAAGAGTGTGAACCGGTAACCCCTTCTCAACAAGCACAAGTTATATCCCCTATTCACTTTTGTTAATATCCCGGTCCTGATTAGGAAAAGTAGTGTGTTTTAAAGAAGTAGGG
Organism: Oikopleura vanhoeffeni; assembly: GCA_004367855.1. Taxonomy (NCBI): domain Eukaryota; kingdom Metazoa; phylum Chordata; class Appendicularia; order Copelata; family Oikopleuridae; genus Oikopleura; species Oikopleura vanhoeffeni. The sequence continues at coordinate 677,170 of SCLH01000593.1, forward strand.
CCGGGATATTAACACAAGTGTGAATAGGGGATATATAAGTAATAAGTTGTCAGTACGATTACATCTTTTCCGGTCTATTCAGTTTAGTTTTAGAATCATTCTCAAATTTATATCATAATTACAAGTTAGAAAATTTCTACACTTGAGTAATCACCAATTGGTCATCTTGTCTTTTGCTTTTTTAACTCAAGTCAGAACGTAACCTATAGTTTTAATACACGTATACGAGCATATTAATTTCCTTACACACCATATAAAGGTCAAATCATGAAAATTTTGAACTTTGATGCGAACAAATGCATGATATTCCGTGAGTTTTTGCGGAGGTCTCTCTGTCTCGCTTATGTGTCTTGGAGTGTCTGCATGCAAAAAAGTTATGGCACATATATTACGCAAGCTCTAGGCTAGTTCTACCAACTTACCGATCTGAATAATATCTTTGAAGATTTGGTTGGCCAAGGGGGCTGATGGGAGTGTGCATGTCTGATTTGCAATTCTGCAGAGCTTGTTAAGGAAAATCTGAAGCTTGAGCACCAATTCCTTAACTGCAAATTTGTAGACCTAGTCTTTATTTTGTGAAACCGAAATTCTACCTCAGATTTTGATGATAACACCAATGGTCACATAGTCGTGACAGAAGGTCACTACGCAAAATTTTAAAATCTCTTCTCCCAGATCATCTATCGAAATTCTTGAAAAGTCGACATAAAACGTGGATTAAAGGGGTATGCGACTCTGATTAAATAAAGGCCTTAGAGGCATTAAATATGCTTGAAATTGATACGGGATGATAATTAAGTGTACTAAGAACCCAATCATCAAAAAAATTTGTCGAAATTTTCGCATTTTTTTTCGGATTTTTTCCAAAGTATTTTTAAAAAGATGAAGTTAAAAAATAACGTTTGCTCAAATTTGACCACTAACACTTCAAAATATCGACTTGACGTGAGCCAACTTTCTCATCAGTGTTCCACTGGCTTTCTTTTGAGCCTACTTTCGAAAAAATCGAAGCACTTTTTTTTCGGAAATTTTTTGGAAAATGACCAAAAAAATCATATTTCGAGTTCTAGCTCGAAATTGCAATATATCCTCGGAGGAGATAGATTTTGAAGTATGAAATTGCGAAAATCGTCGTTATTTGGCGTTCTAGAATTGTTCAGTCGCCGGATCAAAAAAAGCCCTCGAAAAAAAAATTGGCATACTTCCGTTACGTGATCTGTGAAAATTTGAGCTCGATTTGATATACCGTCTGGGAGGAGTAGTTTCCAGTTGGAAAGGTCACCTTGTTACGATACTGTACCTATTCTTGTAATTATCAAAAATAATTTGTATGTATTTTTTCGCAAGATCAAGGATAGATCTACAAATTAGCATTTCGGTTTTTCTCATGAACTATTAGTTTTCAGTATATTTCACCTAGAAAATGTCAAATCAGAGTCGCATACCCCTTAAGGGGTGGGTGTCGGTTTTTTTTGAGCCCTTTATAGAATTAATTTATGATACATTGATATCGTTTATGACAAAGTTGACCCTAGAATCTCATGGTGGCAATTTTTTTATTCAAAACAACTAGAACAAAATCTAGAATTTTCAAAATTCGAATATTTTTTGCTTTAAACCGCATAAACCGGTTTTCAACCATGATATGAACATTTTTTATTGGTGAATATGACCTACCGAAAACGATGCATGACATAAAAATTATCGGAATTGTCTTAATCGAATTCTAGAAATTTCAATTATTTTTAAGCCAAAATGTTAAACCTAATTATCGAATTTGACGCTGATTGGTTGAAAATGTTGATTAGCTGTAAGCCAACTTTTTGATCAGTGAAATCTCAGCTTCAATTTGGTGGTATTTTTGTTTCGATCAGACGAACTTTTTTTTCGAACTTTTCATTTCCGGTTTAACTCCAAGTCAATTTTTAGAAAATTCAGGAATATAAATCAAAAATTCCTTCCGACCATATTGACCGCATTATATTTATCTACCTTAGTCAAAAAAAACGGCTTTATTCTAAACGTTGGTCTGAAAGAAGATAAAGTTTGAAGTCGAAAAACTCGAAAAATCGGCGTTCAAGTGAGATTCTAGAATGAAAAATGTCAAAATTTGAAAAAAAATCCTTCCGACCACATTTTTGTTCTCATTTATTCGCTACTTTGTGTAAATTTTGAGACGCTTTGTATGTGGGGTCTAAAAGAAGATAGATTTAAAAAAACCGTTTAGTGCTCTAGAATAGACTCACCACCTGGTGGTGTGATGTCACAAAGTTGACTTTGAGATGTGTAATCGTTAGACGAAGGCTAGATCTACAAACAAGTATCCTCAGATTTTTTACAACTGTCCTAGATTTGATCTGAGGCGTGATTGAAAGTTACCAAAAAGCGACACCCACTCCCTTAAGCAAACTAAGATTTGCAGGAAACATTTTTCATTTCGATGACTGTTTTTCTAAGCGGTCTAATAAATCGACGATTTTTGGCTGTTTTTCACGATTTTAAGCTTTCGATATTAAATCCGATATTTTGAAGTTTCAGGGGTCAAATTTAGACAAATTTGGTGCAGTTTAATTGTCTCTAAGTCTTCATAAAAATCAGACATGCACCCTTATTTGGAAGAAAATTAATAAATTCAATTCTTATTAACCTCATTTACATGAAATAATTCTTCGTTTGGCCATCAGATACGTCAAGGAGTGACTCATCAGGTGTCTCGGTTATAAACAAATTTCACAAATTTATTTAAGACTTCCTTTGAAATTATTTTACGTTTTAACAAATTAGGGTCATTTTAATGGACAAAAAAAAGCTTCAAATATGTGTCAATAAGCACTGTCTGAGTACAGGGCCCTGAACCCTGAACATTTTTTCCCTGAATTCAAAGCTATATCCATGTTTCGATCTCGAGTGTAAATTTTCGACGTCAAGTTAAAGTCTTCAACAGCAAACTACACTATGAAATAATTTGAGACTTGTTGTCTTGTTTTATTCCTTCAAGGGATATAATTTGTTTTATTTCAAAGTTTCTGCTTGGCCAAATTAAACATGATCGCCGTCATAAGTTCATTATTTTTTTCGGGAGACTTGCTTCAAAATATGAATTGCCTCATTAAAACTTCGACTTCTGTATCTAAAAATAACAACTTACTATATAATTCAAATTGGATTGGTTCAGCGTGCGTGGGCGTATAATCGATATTGCAGTGAAACGCTGAATTTCCTCGCCAACATTTTGCGTGTCACTACGATATAGATATTTAATTCAACTATTTGAGATAATTTTTTAACGTTTTATTTTCATGACCGTTATAAACCAAAATTTTGGTTTCACCGTAAACAGATGAGCGTAATTTTGATGTTTAAAACATTTTGAATCAAATATGCTGCATACAACAAAACTTCAAATGATGCACATCCCCTATTTACACTTTTGTAAATTTCCCGGCCCTACTACTTAAAAACACACTACGTTTCCTTATCAGGCCCGGCATATTTACAAAAGTGTGAATAGGGGATATTATATGCATCATTTAAAGTTTTCTTATAAATTTCGAGGACCACCGATGATTATAGCGCCTTCCATGTTTTGAAAAAATCTTTAAAAACAAGACCTTAAATTTTTTCTTCGTAGTTATTTTTAACAAAGCATCTCAACGTTTCGAGCTTAACATTAAAATTGTTGCGTATTCATTTTTTTCAATTTAATTAATTTATAAAAATTCTTAAAAACTGTCTTGATTTTGGAAAATCTTTTAAAACTAAGTGTTATAATTAGCTTTTCTTACATTTCCTGTTCAGGAACATTAAGCATGCATAATGGTGACAAGTCAAAACCACCGCTTACTCAGGTTATTGTCTTGACAAAATTCTGCAGTTATTGAATTTGAACTGAATCAAACAATTTCAAGCCAATAAAATATCCTCATCTTTTCAATGAACAATTACTTGTAATATTTATGGGATCGGTCAAAATGGATCGGATTGTCTTCGCATTAGAGAATTAAATGCGATCCAATACAGCTGACATTAATTCCCATTGCGATCCGATCTGATAAAAATACTTTTTATTCAACCCTTTATGATGCTGATCCCTTGGAAGAGGTGTGGAGCAATTCTTGGAAAGGCTTGATTTTCGAAAAAATCTAGATTGCCATTTTTAAAGAAAATTTTACGCGCACAGTTTCTATGAGTTTTTCGGAATTTTGGCAGTTCCTAATTGGTCGAAAAAATGTTTTCAAAAGTTACTTTTTGGCTCCTGATTCAGAGTCCTGAAGTGAGTTCGCAGGATCCACTTATAGCACCAAATTAAATTTTACTAAAACTTCACAACAAACAAAAAACTAACAATAATCTTCGATAATCGTTTTAAGGTCAATTTAAGGGGGTGGTCGTGGCATTTTGAGGGTTTTTAATAGCCAATTGTCGCAAAAGTGCAAATCGTCGGACCAACTTTTACCTCTCTTTGATATATTTAAACAAAAATCTTGCATCCTAGAAAACAATTCAAATTAACGGATGGCTCGTCCAAACAGTAAAAGGGGATTTATATTTTTATTTTGTTGAAAAATAGCTCAAAATCGACTGAAGATTTTATGTTTTTATTGGATTTTGTTAAAAATTTCTTAATTAAATATTAATAATCTGATTTTTTTAAAAATTGTCAAATTTCAAGAAAAATTCACAAAAATTGTCAATTATTTTGATAAATTTATGAAATTCTGAAAAATTTCATAATTTAAAAAAATGGTAAATTTCGAAAAACATTGTCAAATTTTAAAAAAATTGACAAATTTTAGAGAAAATTGGCAAATTTCATAGAAAATTGAAAATTTTCGATAAAATTGTCAAAGTTGAATTAAATTCGTCATTTTTTGAGAAAAATGTCAAGTTACAAACAAAATATTCAAGCAAATTTTAAGATACATCAAAATTAAAAAATAAATTTATCAAAGGATTCAAATTTTGGAATAAACTTGATATTAAACAACAAAATTTGACAAAATAATTGAAAATTTTTAACAAATTTGAAAATTTTCTTTCAAATATGACAAATAAGTATCAAATTTAACAATTAACTTGAGTAATTGTCTAAACAAATTGACTTTTTAATAAAATGTTAAAATTCTCAAAATTTGACATTTTCTTAACAATTTTTCAAAAAATTTTTAAAATTTTTATGTTTATCGGTACAGAATTTTCCAAGCTTTCGATTGAGCCTTTAAAGCCAGTTGGTGGGGTTTGGTGGGGCACTCAAATCGACAATTTCGAAATGCAAGAAACGTCATTTTCGAAATGTGACAAGCCAAGGGAGGGTGATTCACCACTGGTGAACATCGTACAGGAAATACTTTTCTGAATTTTGACCTGATCCGCTGTTAATCGACAAAAAAGTGCGCGAAATCGACAATTTTGAATATGAAAGTGAGAATTAGAAAATTCAAATGCCACCGAAAGATTTTTCGGGTACGGTTTGCAGGAAAAGATATCAGCAAATTGTCTGATTTTGAACAAAAACGTTGCTAGAGATAGAAAAAAAAAATTCCATGAAACATTTTATTTTTTTCTAGAATCCGCTATGTATGTTTCATAAATGTCGAGTTTGCATTTGTCTAACCGTACGAAGCCTCTGAAATCCAAAAAATTACTTACACCACCCTCTTAAGTTATTTTTCAGAAAATTATAAATGTTTTGTGTAAATCAGGACCAATTATAAAATAACTTATTATGTTAAATTTTGCTTGATAATGAATAAACGAAAACGTTCGCACTTTTAAAAAAATGAATAATTAGAGAAAGATTCCTTCAAACTAGAAGATATGTGTCATCATAATCAAAAATTTAATCAATAACTAAACACAAATTTCGTACACTTTCGAACAATATGACATATTTTATAGTTTCTTACGTCCACGCTTTTACCTCAAATTAATTTAATTTAACTTAATTTATTATTTTAATGTGTCAATTAATTCAGGTTACTTAATGGTACTTTTTCGCTTTTAATAAAAATTCAAAGAAGATTTCTTACTGAATGGGATGCGATGAAATCTTTGATAGAAAAATAATTATTTTAAAGGCAAAATTAAACCGTTTATACGGCCAATTAATAAAAATTTAGAGGCTCGATGTAATCTTAAATTGAATCTTAATTATGAATTTGTTATTTCTTCGAATATCACCATTTTCGATTATTTTGCAGTCTCGTTAATGTGAGTTAATTTTTATTTGAGAGATGAAAATTAAGATAAGTTGAAAAGACATAATCAAAGGTTTTTGTATGTTTTCGAGGATGTTACATCTGGTTCAAGCAATTCCAAATGTATTCCAAAGTCAGTGTTTTGATGGCAATTTTCGGTATCTGGAGAACTGGCTTTTCAAAATGTGGTTGAGGGGGGTAATTTTTTCAGAGAAAATTTTAAGTAAATTTTTCTGACAACATAACAGTGTACATAACTGTGTACATAAAAGTAGACTTCTCCAGGTCATTTTACAACAAAAAAATTCTGACAAACTTTTTTTGACACCAGACACCACCTGGTGGTGTTAAAAACACTTTTTTGTTACTCTACACTGGTTGCCGAAATTTTATCCATAAAAGTTATGCGGATAAGTTAACTCCTAAAACCTCCCATTTTCGAGATTCAAAAAGTGCTGGTGACATCACAAGGTGCCTCTTAGGACGGTTAAGGGGGTGTCATAAATCCAGCAGACTGAAGTCATTATAACCTACGAAAATAATAAGTCAGTATATTTTTTATGCTTATTATAGTTAGCTAAACCGATATAAATATGTTGCAGCTTGATAAATTATTTTTATTCATTTGAGGAAAGATTTGACTTCGAGTTTTCATTTTTGACGTCGTAAAAATTTCAAAAAAATTCAAACTATTATGATAGTTTTTCGCTCAAAATTTTTTTTTTAATTTGTTGGTAAAAACCGAAAAAAAAGCCACTTTTACTTTTTTTAATGGATTCTTACATATTTTCTTACCGCTGTTTGAAAAATTATAAAATTTTTATTATTCATTTTTTATCGACTTTTTTAGAAATATTATTAACATTTGCCGAAAATCCAGTCTAAAGTTTTCAGTTTGTGGTGTTGCGAATTTCCTATAAAAAATCAGGTAGAATCCCTTATCTATTCTTTTTGTATCTCTAAAATCTCCGTATGTCAACTAATAAGTTGGTCGCGCGATTATCATTTCTAAACTATCGATGAAATTTTTAATACTCGGCTGTACACTCGATAAGTGCCATTTGGCACTTTATTTATAAAAAATTTATGCCAGCAGAAAATTTCAAACAAAATTTTAGGTGTAATAGGCGCTATTTCGTTAGATAGTAAGATCATTTTTTTTAATATCAAAACGCAATTGAAGGTCAATTTTTATCTCAAAAAAAGTTGTTTTTCTCATTACTTTTGGCCATTTTTGATTTTTTTTCATGAAAAAAAAACTTTGATATTAAGGAAATTTTTTACTCTGCAGAATTCCAACAAGACTTTTTAGCGCATTACACCCGACAATGTCTGAAGTTTTTTATTATTGTCTTCCAATAAAATTCTATAGTCTGGTTTAGTTTGAAATGAATGTACAGTTAAAACTGGTTTTTAATATTCTCACAGATAATTAGTTATGTTAAAAAATAAAAAAAAAAGATTCTCAAGAATCTACACTTTAATTGTAAATAAGAAATAAAAGAAAAATTTCACATTTTGTCTTTCATATATCGCTTTAAAAAATGTCCCAATTTGCAGGACTTATGGCACCTCCTTAATTTATCTGAATAACGATGGTGATATGGCGCTTTATTGAATGTTGAAATATTTTATCAACAATATTTCTTTTAAAATTTGAAAATTCAAAAAATTTGACATTCAAAGATTTTATAAAGTAATTAGCCTCAGATTGAAATATTTCTTCCCCAAAAATCAAGGTTATTGAATTATTTCCCGCCGAGAAAATTATTAATTCATGAAGATGACAAGGTTGCACCGCGGTTCATCTAGCCCGAACCGCGGTATTAATCGGAACAATGAACAATGTCTCAGAAATGGCTGCGGCTGCGCAGGCATGGTCATTCGTGCCATTGGGTAGAAAATCAAGTCACTTTACCCTCAATTTGGTTTAACCATTATTCATAGACAAGCCATAAAATCCAAATAACTAAGTTATTTTGAATAAATTTTTCCATAAAAATTTCAAAATAAAAATTTTAAGTTGTTATTAGCGTACGTTTTTCGTCGATATTGGCACTTTCGGTTATATAGAGAACCTGCAATAATAATTTGAATCAAGTCACAAAATATCGATTGTTTGACTTTGCTAATGCATCGTCAAGAATACATGTTCAAATTTTTTGGATTCAGTACACTTAAAAACGTCAGACTGACGTCGTCAGTACACCGGAATTAAATTAATAATTTGAACTAACTTGGAATTCAGGCCCTGAATACGATTTAATTCGATGTATCTTTCTAGACCTTTTTTTTGCAATGAAAATTTCATCACTTGTCAATGGGCCAATTCGAAGTTATCATTTGATTAATCTTATGAATAGTTGCTAAAATTAAGAAATATTTGTAAGAAATTGTCGTTTGATTGTACAGGTTGAATATTCTTTCTTTGTCAGTGTTTCACGCACCTCTTATCATTACACTACTAATTGACTTTAAATAACACTAAAAATTGAGTGATGCGTGAAACACCGACAAAAAATAATATTCAACCTGTATGAAAATATAATTTGTTGTGGATTTTTTTTATATAGTTTCTTTGATAAACATAAAATCTGGAAAACTCCCAATTTTTTCCTAAGAACGTGTTTTTACATGAATATTCTGAACTTATTTCATAATATCTTTTGGTTCTCAACAGATATACCCAATCAGGCAAAAGTTTTACGTAGAACGAAGCACTGGGCAGGTATTGAGATAAACATATCATTCTTGTTGCATACCATGAGGTTCTATCATGAAATTGTCAGAATTTGAAATTTTTCTTCGAAAAGTTAACTCTTTACCTTGATCATAATAAAAAGATTGAAGGTTGATCTTATAAGAATTTTCTGTAAACAGCGCTCAAAGTACAGCTTCCTAAAGGGCTCTGATGGCTCCGTGGAACTATATTTTGTATGCTTCCAAGGGTTTAGTTAACTCCTCAAATTATTTTGAACCTTTTTTGTTACTCTGCCTTGTAATTTTTTCTATTTTTATGTTCGAAATTCTTATTCAATAATATTCAAATTTATAGTTCTTATGTGAATTCTTATTGAATATTTCTTATTTAATATTATTCAAATTTAAAATTTTCATTTAACATTTTTAAATATCAACGGTTTAAACCCTAGCCGCGAATTAATTATCGCTACGATGCTAATTTGCAAATTGATAATCTATTGACTTTTTCCTTTAACATTTAACCTTCAACTTTTTCTGAGACTTTTTATAAATTTTTCACTTATAGAATTAACAGAGTAAAATTGAGAGATTGGTTTTTGTGAATATTCTTGACGATTTGAGATAGGAAATTCCAAAACTAAAAAATGGGTATCGATGTTTATAACCGATCTTGTAGATTAAATTTTTTTGGTCATTTCAAGACGTAGGTTTTTTTTGTTCTTCAAAAAAAATGGATTTTTCGGTCAATGGAGAACCCGTATGAAGTGCTAGAAGACTGATTTTTGGCCAGTGAAAATTGAGCGTTTTACGGTTAGCCGTTTTTCTATTGAGAGTCGGCGACCAATATTTGACCTCTTGAGTTCAAGGTCAATCTAGAGTTGACCAGATTTGCTCTCTGGCGACCTTTCAGTACATTATTGGCCCATAGTTGCTAATACGTTAATCAGAAAATTGACCCTCCCGATTTTTTTGGGGGTTCTTTCAAGTCTTAACAATGAACTTGAGGTTGACCTTGGGTGTTGACCAGTTTTTGCTCTCTAGGGACCTTTCAATACAGTTTTGACTCATAGTTGCTAATACGTACATCAGAAAGTCGACCCTTCCGATTATTTTGGGGGTACTTTCAAGTCTTTACGATGAACTCTAGATTGACCTTTAACTTTGACCGGTCATTAAAGGTCAAATATTGGTCGCCGACCCTCACGCAAAAAAATAGCTAATCAAAAAACGATTTATTTATACTGGCCAAAAAATCAGCCTTCTAGCACTTTATACGGCTTCTCCAGAACCGGGTTGGGGACTACATGTAAAATATCAAAAAATGACCAAAAAAATCCATTTTTATCAGAAAACTATTATGAAAAAAAAATCCTTCGTCTTGAAGTGACCAGAAAAAAATTTTTACAAGATAGGGTAAAAACATCGATACCCACTTTTGATGTTGAAATTTCTTATTTCAAATCGTCCTTATTTTAAATTTATGATAGAGAAATCAACAAAAATAATTTACAGAGGGGGGGGGTTCAATATCGCTGAAATTTTTTTGTCCTCAAATTTTGGCGATATTGGCACATTCGGCGATATGGGGACAGAAATAACTTAATTGTTCAAAAAATAAAAACGCGTGAGCGTTCGAAATGGCATCAAATGTCCATTTGTTTCTTATTTAAAAGGGAGTTTAACAGTCGAAAAAAGTTAATTTGGGAAATTTGATCACGAGAAAGATGTCATTCATGACGCCGGGCGTCAGACGCCCACAAAATAATTTGTGAAATAAAGAAGGGGGAATAAGGAAGTATTTAAGCGAATAAACGTTAAATTGTGTAGGTTTTTACAGCGATTTCGGCAAATTTGGCGATATAAGGCCAGCAATATCGATTCCCGCCCTGTAAATTTGAGAAATTTGGAAACTCTTTTAAAAGTCACTCGAAAGATTCGCCAAAGCAATAAAGTGAACTAATCGAACAAAAACATTAATCGAAAAAATCTTTTATTTCCCAGTATTTTCTCGTGATGCAAATACGATGAAATGTATAACTACACTGTACTTTGATTTTTGCTTTCAAATATTTATTGCTCGAACAAAAACGGTTATTAGCGCTCCGAACATATAGTGAACATTTTTCGTCTTTAATCTATAAAAATCGTGGCCGCTGACCTATAGCTCATTTGCGATTGAATTAAATGCCCGGACTTCTATATTCTCTTCAAATATTCGGATTATAAGCTTTTCCGACACAAGACAGTCCAAAAATTTATTCTTTGACATCACTTGACATTTTAAACTACCCAAAATTGGAATTAACTCTTATTTTAGAGAAGGAACAATAATTCACTTACAAAAATTTTTACACATGTTAGTTTATTTAGAATGCAGCAATAATGCATCTGTTTCAATTTGAAGTGATTGATTTATTTTTTTAAAGTTTTGATAAAAATACATTTGAAATAATATTCATAATGGAAGCTTTCTAATTAACAAAGATAAAATTGTTCTTATTTTTTTTCGATGGTGTTTGTGAACTTCTGCGTTAAAAATTTTAACTTTGTTTTAAGAATTTTAAAATAAAAATGAAAGCAAGCGTCAATTATTAGTTTTTTTACAACAAAATTTCCTGCTAGCTGTATTTGTTTTGTGTTCAACTGTGAACAGGGGGCGATATCGTCAGCCTTAAATCGTCGGCCCAATATCGCCGAATTTGAAGAAAAAACCGACGCAACTTTATGATTTTTAGCTTTAATACTTCCAGTGCCAAAATCGCCGAAAATCCCCAATATTGCCAAATTTTTTTGAGGTTTCTATTACAAATTATTTGATGTAGTACTTACTATTCTGAATTTACGGGATTCAGGTTTATTATTGCATATGGTATTATGCAACGGGCGAAAATAAAATTATTATTTTTAAATTATATACAGTATATAACAGTCTTATTTCAAAAATCGGAAAATTCAAAAAAACACAAAAAAATTATAAAAACTTTCAAAAAAATCCATAAAAATTTGACAAATTTTCAGGTTTTTTAATTCAGTTTTAATTAATATCTAACATTATGGTTTCTTTTAGATAAGCAGTGTTAAATAGGCATCACATGGCTCTTAGTATCAGTTGGGAGAAGGAAGGAAAAGCTAAACCTCCGACTATTGATAACAACGTTCCTATAAAACGCCGTATTCACACTCGACACAGTTTTTACGGACTAACTATAAATGTTCAATTTACCGGACCAAACGTTGGGTGAGCAAAGCATTTTTTAATTCTTTGAATAAGTCAAAGGGGCGACTTTTTATCGCCCACCAAATATCGGCGAATTATCAAATTTAGTCGTATAGAACCTACGCAAATTTTACAATTGTTAGGAAAATTTCTTGTAGTGCCAATATCGACAAAATTGCGTTGGGTTTTATTTAAAATATTTGTGAGTTTGTTATGAATGACGTCATTATTGAAGGTTGAATTTCCAAAATCTATTTTTTCGAATTTTCAATTGATTGGGTTTGGTCAAGAAGTTGATTCTTTATCTATTGGTTTTTCCTTCATTTGAATTTATTGGAAAATGCTTTGTCAATTTTAAATAATTTTCACGCGTCATTAATGTTTTTATCAAAATATATTATTTTTGTCCCCATATCGTCGAAAGTGCCAAAATTGCCCAATATAACCGAAGGCAAAAACTTTCGGTGATACCTGTCCGCCGCATTTTTGATCAACAGAGATCAAGATTAAATAGTGCAAATTTTCGGCTAGGACTCTGTTGCATTTATTGCGTAGCATCACTTTATAACGAGTTAGAAGATTAAAACATTTAGGAAAAAGTTTTTTTTAGTTTCACGAAAAACGTAACCGTTCATTGGAAATTATTCGAAAGTTCGTCATCAAGTTCGTCACAAGAACTCCGTCACAAAATAAGTTTTTTTTTCTTTTCTGAAAATTTGAATAATTAAAAATCACTTTCTCATGTCATTTGCTGCTGAAAAAAAATAAGAGCAATCAAAATCTTTTTCGGAAAATATGTTACGAGTTTCATACTGATTCTAGAATAACTATATCTTTACGATAAATATAAGCAGCGTTCACGGAACAATAAATTTTCTCTATTTTTACGTTTGAACATTTCAAACAAAAATTTTTAGACCATACATTGTAGATATATTGACCATCATTAATTTTATTTGTTTGCTACAATAAAATAAAACGAAATCATTATTATTTTCGAATTAAATGTTATGAATTTTGCATTGATTTGCAGATTAACTGACCCTGAAGTTTGCGTCAATAAAAACTGTAACACAACTGATGTTATTCTGATTATTTTCAATATTTTATTTATTTGTCGGACATCTCTTTTTATGATATATATCAAGCCTTGTTTACTTTTGCAGGTTGGTACCTATTCCAGATTTCGCAAATAATTTCACCGATTTTATCTTGAAATCCAACCGCGTGTAAAAGTTTAATTTTTAATGAATTTTTTAATTTTTTGTACTTCAAATCTTTTTAATAACGTAATCGAAAAAATGTATTTCGAAAATTGATCATATTTTTATTATTTATTCTTACTAAATTATAAAAATTATTTTTATTTTATTAATTTCCGGAATAAACTGTATTTTTCCAAAATTAATTCTTATTTTATTTACTTTCAAAATAAAGTCAATTTTTTGATGAAGTTAGATGTTTGAAATTATACTTATTCTATTTGAAGACTACTTTTGTCAACGTTGAATTAATTTTTTTATAAGCAACGTTATTTCACTTCAAAATCTGAAAATGATTTTTTTGGTTTCGTAGATTGNTTTGTTGTTTTTGGTTTTCTCTGAATTTTCGATTTGTTGTTGTGTAGAAAATTCGTGTTTTTGTTTGAAGAACCTGTTGGTTTGTATTTCACCACACGGTTCCTCCACGCTGATTGGTCGAGCCCGACGCTACGTCGGCCTTTTCCTCTCATTGGCTAGTCTATCGGACCCCTCGCGAGCGCCCTCTCCTCAGACATACCGCCTACGCGTGCCAAAAATCAAAACAGCCGTTCGACCAACTGTTTTTCACCTGCTCCTTCGCAGAGATATACCCAAAACTCCCATACAGAGAAATTATCAGAGAAAATGGAAGATAAAACGCTTATTCACCTCCTCCACCAGATTCAGGATCGATTTCAAATCCTGTCCAACACCGAAAATGGACTCCCATTCCTGTACCATTGTTACAGTGAATTTGTTCGAGAAATTCAAATGATGGACCCTTCTACCATACCCAGCTTCCTTCAGGAAATT
>SCLH01000594.1:0-24890 GCA_004367855.1 Oikopleura vanhoeffeni
TGGTCTTTACTTATTTCTCTAGGCATAACCAAGTGAGAGAAAATTTGGGCCATGTGGTTTTCTCTATTAAAGTCTTGCTCTTGTGGTAATTTCACATTTTTAGCTCATGCATTGAACCTGGCAGTATCTGCGTTTCTTTTATTTTAATTTTTGAAATAGGGTTTGAAAGAATGTATTTTTTAGCGCATTTTTTTAAAAAAAGAAGTTTTTCACATGAAATTTGTTAATTGTCCGAACAGATAAGAGATTTGAAGGGCAGGCCTGCGGGGCACGTGTCGCAAGTTCTCGTTGCCCGCAATGGTAATCTAGGAAGCAGGAACCCTACTCGGGTAGTACCGCCCCCTACCTGGCCGTGTTATCATGAGGTATTGTCAAATATCATCTAGTCAGTGATTTCATACACTTATTGAATCAACCGATAAAAATATTACTAGACAAACATTATCATAGTTAGTTTTCAACCTACTAGTCCAAAAACCTAAATTTAATGAAGAGAACTTTGAACATGTGAAACTACCAATTATAATGAAGAAAGTTTTGAAGCTCGCTCTATTGCGACCAATCAGATGGAAGTTGACAGAAATTCAATATCCAGTAGACTTCGCTTAATACATGATAAAATAGAACATTTTGGCTTTTTGATCGATAGTACTCGTTTTTTATTGAATTTAGTATAGATAATAATATTTTTTTGAAAATTGGTGAGTTCCATTGAAACACACCTGGTCAGAGAGTGATTAGCATTTTGATAGCGTCAGTCTGGGTTGAGGGCCTGTGTCTCGCGATGTGAGGGTGGTCGGTAGGAGCGTATCGCTACAAAAACCTTATCTCGATAATCATTGAGTGAATTGCTGAGGTGTAAAAATAACTTCTATTGCATCACATATTTTTGAGGTAAGGTTTTATCTGCCAATTTTAGGGCGTAAAGTACGCCGGCATTTCTTGCTTTCTTAATATTTTTTTGAAATATCGCATGAACATATTCTTTCTTTTTCTCCATTTTTCCAAAATAATAGTAGAATTAGTGTGAGTGTTCAATTGTTCAATTATTTCATTCACGAGTTAGGCCACTTGCGGACGATTATGCACTTGGGACCAATATGCACTTAGAACCTGATGGACTTGGCGGACGAATATGCACTTGGGACCAAGCCTCATTGGGACCGAAAGTTTAACATTTTAATCAGTTTACAGGTGCGGCAACTTGGGACAAATATGCACTGGGACCATGACGGCAACTTGAACGAACTGACAGGGACCAAGCCTCACTCGGGACCAATATTGGCGGACCTTGGGACTAAGATGACGATGCTTGGCTGTTGGAACCGGTATGCATTGGGACCATGACGGACTTGGAGACCTGTATGTACTTGGACCATGGGACTGGGACATATGCATGGGACAATATTGCACTGTGACTAATGATGGATTGGCGACCAATATGCACTTGGCCATATATGCACTGGGCCATGGGATTGCTATAGAATTTGTCCACACCGCGGACTGCAATATGGCACTTGCGATCAATATGCACTTGGGACCATGAGTCCATGGTCCATGACGGACTTGAGACTAATATTGGCGGACTTGGGACCAATATCCCTTTAACACCCTTTTTTGATTGATTTGAGAGATGGTAGGCCTTTTGAAAAGAAGAGAAAGCGGGCCTCATGAGTGGCTAGAAGGGGTTCTCAGGAGTGTTAGGATGGCTCCCCCAACCTACATCTCTCAAATCATCAAAAAGGTTGTTAAAGCGGTATGGCACGTTTTTTTGCGACAAATTTTTCCAGTTTTGAATTAACAGACTTTTCTATATTATTAATTCAAAAATTTCATTTCTGATTTCACGTTTCATTACTCAATTTATTTTTATCGACCATATTCAAAATTTCTAAAAATTTGGAAATTGAATTTTCGCCTTACTTTATTGTGCTCTTTTTACTACCAATCTCTTGCATCTTTAACGGGGATTACTCAAGGATTTGAGATTTTAGATCTGGGGCTCAGAAGGAAACGAAACAAGTTTATCGAAATTCTGAAAACCGTTTAAATAATATAAATCTATTTTTGCTCCCGACCAAAGAAAGGAAAATATTTTTTTGCAGCATCCACACACCATGGGAGTAGATTCTAACACTGATTTTACCTTCAATGACTTTTTATCTCGAAAACGGCTCAATGGAAATTGATAAAAGTTTGTTAAGAAAAACCGGTTTCCTTACTACGTCGACAGTTATCAAAAATATTATGCGAAAATTTCGATCGAACTTTGTCTTAGAATTACTGAAAAACCGTAATTTTATGAATATTTTAGAATTTGTAAGCTCATTTTCTATAAAACGATATTCTGTCGATCTTTTTAAATTAGGCATTTTTTGAAGAACATGTCATTCTCAATTTTCTAGTGGAAAATTGTTTTTGAACATCGCTCCTATTTTATAGAAAATTGCAGATTAGTTTCAGCCGGCAAGTCAATTTTCGATGATTGTTCTTTAAAAAACCAGATTTCAAATTCATCATCGTTACTAAGTTGAATCTACCAGTCAATGAAACTCAATGGTATCTATTAAGAAAAAAATGCTAACGTTCAGGTTGAAGATTTGAATCCCTATATTCAGAATCAATAAACGTGAAAATTTCAAACTTAAACGAAATTTTCTCACAAGACCACATTGAGGGTGATCGAATCTTTATTTTTAATTTGCATTATTGCGATGAGACTAGCATGTCTTTTCAATTACTCTTGTGTAAAATTTTTTCTCATAATTGGCATGCTCCCCTTTAATCACGAAAATTGCATTTTGGTTCAGCCCGCGAAGTCAATTTTGGAAGTGTTCTAGAAATTGTATTTTCCATCCAGATTGATTACGAATACTCACCAAATTTGAAGCTACTGCAATAAACTGAAGAAACAAGGTGCTCTCACTTTTACTTATTTTTAGAAATTTTTCATTAAAATTGAGATTTAATGTATTTTTTTCTTCAAAAAATACGTAGAAAATACCGTGAAAAAACTCGAAAATTTTGAAAAAAATGCTCGGAAGTTATTTTTATGATAAGAAGCAGATAATGCATTTGTGGCCTTCTTAGGGGCTATTTTGGTTGCAGTGGTTATTACTGTCACCCTAACCTGAATTAAAAAACCGTTGAGTACCCCCTTGATCTCATTTTAATGTTTTTGGGTGTCTATCCTTTTTAGTGTGAGTAGGTTCAAAAGTCCATTTTTTTTCAATTTATTTTTTCCTTGAAACTATCTTTTCTAGCAAACACTGAATTTCAAGCGTATTTAAATATTTGCCTAGCTCATTCTCGATAGACAAATAATAAAATTTATTAGGACATCCATCAAAAAACTCGTTATTAACACGTTAAAGTTCGTCCGCAAACTTACCCAAAAGCTATTTGTGTCAATATTTCAGATTTTTGGAGTAACTAAGCAATGGTTCAAATATCCAACAAAATTATAATAATGAGAACAATAGGCGCACTTCATGACCAAGGAGTGTCTGACAAAATATTTTACCAAGAGAAAAAGGCTTTAAAATTTCTAGAATACCTCAAGTTCGATTTTGTTAGATTTTGAGATTTCGAAAACAGTTTGATTTTTTAAAAGAGCGAAATTAATGAAATATTTACTATGACGGAAAGTGCAGAAAAATTAACAGATTCGGCTATTCCAGGTGAGATAATGATATTTTGGCAACATAACGGCTTATTCACAATGGCCTATTGTGTTCAAAAAAGTTTCGTTTTTTATGAAAAAGTTTCGAAATCGTTCATAATTTATTTTTGGTTTATACAGTTACTGTTATAAATTATACTGTATAACTTAACATTATAACAGTCACTGTATTACAGTAAGAGATTTGTATTTCTTAAAGTTAGTTTCAAATTGTCTGCAGTTTCTATTAGTTGTCCTGCCTTTAAGAATTTGATTAAAAGTTCGAAAACTTGGTCAAAATCTCACGCTTTTGTCGGGAAAATAATTCTGTTAAAAAATGTTTTGTTAAAACCCTGCCGCTTTTGTCATCTTCTGTACATAGCTACAGCGTGGGTTGGAGATTTTGATTGAGCTCGGGTCAAATTAGGATATAATTAGTTATCAACAAAAAAAAATTACACTCACATAACGGAAACCAAATTTACTGTATTTTTTTGAACATAAATTCTCCGAAAAAATTTTCATCGTTGAATAAAGGGTCCAGCCAAATTGCTTTTATACTTTTTGTTTCTTCCTACAAAAGGTTTACGCTAAAAATAATCCTCGCAAGTGCTTAATTACCACTCAGACTGTAAATTTAGGAGGCAAAGAGAAAAGATCTACCGAAGATCCCTGGCTTTCCTACAGTTTATGATTTTTTACAAAAAATTTAAAAAAAATGTTTTCGAAAATTTTCAAATTTTGTTTACAAAAATTTGAACAAAAGTTATACCGTATAACTTATACGTTAATCATAAAAGGTGATTGTTTAAAATTGTAACGATTATTTTCAGCAACCTTATTGCAACAATTACAGACCTACGCTTACAAAAGCCAGCACGATAATGGAGAACAGGATGTAATAAGGAAGCCAAATAATGCGTGGAACTACCGAGGTCAACGAAAAAGATTAAGTCATTTAGTCAAGCATCCGCCATCTCAAAATAATGAGATGGGAACAAGAGATATCTCATTTATTCATGATGTACAGGAATGGAATCAATTATATCACCTAATGAAATATCAGTTCGAGTCGAAGTTCGGCAAAAAAATAATGTCTTTGTCTATGCTCTAGCGCCTCAAAGCAAATCTAGACGAAAAAACAAATTCAAAACTTTTTTTACCCAGTGCCAATATCGCCGAATTTTCTTGAGATTTTTATTATAAATAACTTTGTAGGGGTCATGAATGACGTCGTTTTCAAGATTTAATTTTCCAATTTTACTCTTTTCAAGTTTTATTTGATCGCGTTCGATGAAGAACTTAATTCTACGTATTTTGGTGATTCAAATCATTGGAACCTACTTTTAAACTCCTTATAAAATTGAAAAAAATTAAACATATGACGTCATTTTGAACGCCTACGCGTTTTTTTTTCATTTTTGACCGAATTTTTTTATTTCTGTCCCTATATAGAGGAATTTGCCGATATCGTCGAAAAACTTTCGGCGATACTGCCCCCCCCTGTATAATAATATACAAGCTGTAGCTATTTTTGTGATAATCGAAGAAAAAAATTGTGGGTCTCCACTGGAGACTCTCCAGTGATTGATTTCATCTACAGCATTATGCAAATAATTCTGAAATTTCAGAAAGTGGTGAAACCCTTTTACCACAAAATTACCATTTAGTCAGATCAAAACAAGTGGCCGGTTTAGACACTCGACCTAGTCCGCATACAACACAGGTAACAATGGCAGTTATGAATCTAAATTGCAGTATGTAAATTACATAATGTAATAGAGTAAAGTAGGCCCGACAAAGTTCGACCGACTCAAATTTAATTGATTTTCCGAGCACTTTAGGTTTTGTGGTGCATCTAATTATGATTTTTGGCCGAAAATTATTTTCCGAAAATCAGCGTTTTTTCAAAAATTTCAAGCAAAAATATAGGCAACTACAAAAACGGTTTTTCGTTTTGAAGACTTTCCTGGTGAAATTTTGAAAAAAAATTTCGCATTGTTCATTTTTATTCGTGATTTCCTAGAAAATATAAATATTAACTACCGTAAGCAAAAAGAAAGTTTTGTCGGGCCTACCTAATAATAGAGTGGGAAATATTCCAATTTTACAAACAGAATTAAAAACAGTAACAAAAATTAAAAAAAAAACTGCAGTGAAATGTTTTTTTTATATTTTGTACAAAAAATTTTCAAAAAACAATGCTCAAAAGTCATTTTTGACCCCGGATATAAATTTATGAGATGAAATAAATCAAAGAAAAATTTTTGATGTTTCAAATTTTTTTCTAAAAATGCAATTTTTCTACGCATTTAAACGACATAAAATCGCTGTTTCCTTACCCGAGTTAAAATGTAATGTCACTTGTATTTAGTTATGTGATGTAGATAAGCAACTTCGCGTTTTTCCGTCGCTTCAGCCAAATCGTCGGTTTGAAGCAATTCAATTAAATCGAACGTTTGATGCAATGATTGCAGAACTTGGAATTATGGCAGAAGAACAAGGCCCTTCACAGGTTCACAATATTCTACAAATGGTTAAAAAGGAGCAAGGCAATGGTCAAAATGATTTTAACTCTACTGATATTAAATTTTCAGCGATTTACAATTTTTAAAAGCCGAATACATTGTGTAAATTTTTTGTTCGAAAAAAGCAAGGTAAGGTTGTCGAGATTTATGTTATGCGGAGCCAATGAGCGTGCGCCAAAGAATTAATCTGCCAATTATGTGTCAGTTGCCTCTATTTACCGAGATTATTGTTCTCGATAAATAATAAACATACTGTAGACAAAATTTGGTAATAATGATATAGAATATATGAGTAAACGACCCTCGTCGGACATGATATATTTAATATTTGAAAAATGCAAACTTAGCCGCTGATTAACAGCGAATTTCCCAATGAGCCAATGAAATCGACTGAAATTTGGAGGGGCATTTTGCATTATTCAAATATTCATATTTACGGCAAGAGTCGTTCATCTTTATAATTTTGGAATTGACAAAAAACGTTATGAAAGAGTTGATCAGTTTTTGATCGGTGAATTTGATCGTCATTAGCGTAAATTCAACGTAAAACATATCAACTGAAAATTTTCTAGACTGTAACCATGGGCCTTTCCAAACGGTTCGCAATGCACGAAAAACGACAAAATAGTTTGATGCAAATTTATTTAGCTCTTAAAAAATCTAAAAAGATAGATTCAGAATTTATTAAAGTTCATATATTATATTTTTCACCAAAAATAACACTCTCAAAAAAAACATTCTTTAATTTGCGCTCAAAGTTTGACTCCTTAAGGCCGCCACCAAAGGGCGTCAAAGTTCATCTGAACTTTGAGCTAAAATTAAGCATAAGAGTTAAATATGTCTATAATCAGCCGTTACACTTCACCCCCCCCACATAAATTGAAAGATGAAGTAGATAAAAAACGCACCTGTTGTGGAAAAATAGAAGATAGGCCGTCAAATAAACACCTGTTAAAAGTAGATAACAAAGGGGAGGTTAGGAATATTTGGTAATTTGCCTGACTGAAGCGGACTCACGAGTCAGAGAAGCGGAAACCAAATTTTTCTGCTTTGCGGCTTTTCACTCAGACGAATCTGCACACAACTAATTTTGTCAATTCCTTTTTGAAAAATTTAGTTTTGGTTTTATTGAGAGAAATACGAAAAAAAAACACAAAATAAAGAAAAATATAGAGAAAATTCTGATATGAAGAAAAGTGAGTTTAAGAAACGAGTGATTTCTTTGATCTTTCTTTACGTCCGGGGGTTTTTATTTGAATGGTGCAATTTGAGTATATAACAAATAATGAAATATAAATAAAATATTAAATTGCCTATATATATCTGGGGAATCAATCTCCTCCAAAAATGCGTGGCGCATCGTTCAATCTTAACCCTCACAAATTTAAATCGTCAATAAAATTTGACAAATAGTTTTTTATATTAGAAGATACTCCTTCAGCAAGGAGTACATCAAAAACGGTGGTTTAAAAAATCGAAAGATCAAAAGACTGAAACAAACGATTATACGCGAGACTTTCACTCTATATACAGCGAGTCTTTTCGATTTCTCCCGTTTTTCTACCCAGGCGGGTAACAGCCAAAATTGCCTATACTGCTGTTAAGATTTTGGCTGTCTAGCCGCCTGGGTGAAAAAACGGAGACATCTAAAAGATCACGCCTGCTACGGTGATTTTTCCGCGTATATCAAAGCAGGGTTTAAATTGTATATAATTATTTGAGCGTTTAAGCTTCAAAACGCGCGCGTATTTAACGGTTGATTAAGCGCGTATTAATAATAAATGAATTTTTTATTTATGTACAAATCCATCATAAAAATGACAAATCAAATTGTCACATTATGAAAAATGGTACATAATTCCGCTTCCCTAATTTTTTTTTTAGGTAAATTTCTCCGGTAGAGTTGTTTTCAACCTACTTAAATTTCGGAAGGCAGAAAAGAAGTTTTTAAATTGCAACTAAAGAATATTTTTTTTTTACGAAAGCGGAAAAAATTAAGAGAAAGATTAATATGATTTTTTAAAAGAAGAATCAAGAATTCTAATAATTCATCATCCAAACTTGATTTAACTAAAGAACATTGAGTGTTTAGAAGAAACTGAACAAAGTGACGAAAAATCAATTGATGAAGGTTTCTTTGCTCCAAATAACGAGGACTGAACAATGGCTCGACAGTGGATCGGACGGATCGGACAAGCCCACTTTTGACGGCTATGAAGTTGAATCCAATTTCTCTGTCGAAACTTGGGACGATACGTGGGACTCTTGGGACAGTAATCGATCCATTTTAACAATTCCAAATACACCGATCCTTTGTTTGAATTCTCTTTGTTTGGCTTGGACTCTTATATCGTTTACGAATCAGACGAAAGGACTTGGAAGAGTTTGTCCAACAATTATTCCTTAGAAGCACTGTTCCTTACGATTTTGATTCTCACTTCAGACACCAATTATATAACAAATAATAAAATATAATAAATATAATGCTTATATATCTGGGGGGAAAATAATCTCTCAAAAATTGGGTGGTTAAGTTTAACCTCAAAATTTAAAATCGTCAATAAAATTTTGAAATAGTTTTTATAGAAAATCTCAGAAAAAGCGTAAATAAAAAGGGGGTTTAAAACTCGAAAGATAAAGACTGAATAAATATATACGCAAGAATTTCACTTATATTACTTATTTATTCCGGGTAACACTCGAAACTTATTTTGCCAGTTAAGAATAGGGAATAAGTTTTAAGTGTTACCCGGAAAATAAGAATGGATATAGTGATATTCCCGCGTATATCGAAGCAGGGTTAAAATTGTATATAATTATTTGAGCGTTTAAGCTTCAAAACGCGGCGTATTTAACGGTGATTAAAGCGCGTATTAAATAAATGATTTCTTATTTTGTTAAAATCCATCATAAAAATGACAAATCAAATTGTCACAATTATGAAAAAACTTGGTTACATAATTCCGCCTTCCCTAATTTTTTTTTAGATAAATTTTCCGGTAGAGTTGTATTTTAACCTACTTAAATTTCGGAAGGCAGAAAAGAAGTTTTTAAAATTGCAACTTAAAGAATATTTTTTTTTACGAAAAGCGAAAGAATTAAGAGAAAGATTAATATGAATTTTTTAAAAGAATAACAAGAATTTCTAATAATTCATCAATCCGATTTGATTTAACTAAAGGAGAATTGAGTGATTTAGAAGAAACTGAACAAAGTGACGAAGAATCAATTGATGAAGGTTTCTTTGCTCCAAATAACGAGGACGATGAACAATGGCTCGACAGTGGATCGGATGCATCGGACGGATCGGACAAGCCCACTTTTGACGGCTATGAAGTTGATTCCAATTTCTCTGTCGAAACTTGGGACGATACGTGGGATGACTCTTGGGACGAAATAATCGATCCGATTTTAACAATTCCAGAATACACCGATCCTTGGTTTGAATTCTCTTTGTTTGGCTTGGACGTCTATATCGTTTACGAATCAGACGAAAAGGACTTGGAAGGTTTGTCCAACAATTATTCCTCAGAAGCACTTCCTTACGATTTTGATTCTCACTTCAGACACCAATTATATAACAAAATAATTAAATATAATAAATATAAATTGTATAATATATCTGGGGGGAAAATAATCTCTCAAAAATTGGGCGTGGTTAAGTTTAACCTCAAAATTTAAAATCGTCAATAAAATTTTGAAATAGTTTTTATTAGAAAATCTCATAAAAGCGTAAAATAAAAAGGGGGTTTAAAACTCGAAAGATAAAAGACTGAATAAATATATACGCAAGAATTTCACTTATATTCATTATTATCCCCGGGTAACACTCAGAACTTATTCGCCAGTTAAAAGAATAGGGAATAAGTTTTAAGTGTTACCCGGAAATAATAATGGATATAGTGATATTCCCGCGTATATCGAAGCAGCGTTAAAATTGTATATAATTCTTTGAGCGTTTAAGCTTCAAAACGCGGCGTATTAAATAAATGAATTTCTTATTTATGTACAAATCCATCATAAAAATTACAAATCAAATTGTCACAATTATGAAAAATGGTTACAGATTTCTAAGCCTTTTTCGTCATTTTTGAGCATTTTGTTTTCAGCATTTTTCGCGCATTTTCCACTGGTGCCTGAAGTGGGATATTTCTATTTTATGGCCAAATTCAGAAACATTTTCGATACTCACCGGAGGCTCACGTATTTCGAGTAATGAAGCTAGCTTAGGCTGTAGACCCTCTTGAAATTTTCCAAGTACCATGTTTCTGTGTTATTGGTTTAGAGCGTCTACGCTTAAAGCTGACCTCAATTTACTACAAAGTTTCGCAAAAAATTCGAAACAAGTTTAAGAACTTTTTTTAGTTTATCTTTGAAAAAGTTAATAGTTTTCTCGTTTGGAATTTCCTAGTTTAATTAAGTTCTTACAAAAAACCTCAAAATTTACGGTAGCTTCATAACTTAGGGTTTCGGCTAAGTTATTTGCTAATGATATATTTTTAAAGTTTTGGAGCCCCATTAATTATGGGCCATAATGATAGTGTTTGCATTCGAGGCCGCATTATCCCCTCTCCATCGGACTAAAACTTTTAAATAGACTTATAACCGAGCTCATATCATATTTAGTAAAAAACTTATACCGAATGTTATCCGAATATTGCGTGTTACTGAAATTTTGTCTTGTTGAAATATTTTTCATGGAAACTCTTAAATCTTCATATTCCGACTGTGCCCTAGCCATAGGCCGGCTCAGATCATCGAAAAACGGATTTTTTGATTCCCGATTTTGTTCCACCCTAGATTCAAAATTTGGTAAGAAGGGGTTCGATCTGTTTTTCTCAAAATATATAGGTGATAAAAACTTAGTCGATTGCCTCGGGGGTATTACTGGAGGGGTTCTGTAGTTCCTGGAGCTTATAGGGCTATAAATAGTATTTATGGTCTCCGGGTTGAACAAGGAGACCATTATTTTTGGTTTAACTCCCGTCGAAGTTATATTAGGAACCGGTTCCGTTACCTGGTTTCTCGTTATTGGACTTTTAAAATACGATTCAATTCGTCTGCGCCGATCTAACGAGAGAGAACTTACTTCTGATGTAGCGGTTGAAAATGTATTTTTATATTAAGAGCGTCGTAATTTCCCGACGTTTTATTGACCTATTTTTTTGCGGCAAAAACGGCTTTACCTAAGATGGTTATAGGTTTACGAAAAATAATTGTGTTTTTGTTTTTCCGCTGAATATATTCTTGAGCAAGTTTAATTTTTCAGCTTTATCGAGTCTTTTGAGACCCCCATAACCCTTTAATTGGTTTAAATTTCAGTCAATTAGAATTCAGTTTTTATGAATATAGATTTCAAAATACACTTTGTTTGTATCTGCGTCATTAGCGTCAAATTAATGATCTTCAAAATGTGCCTGACTGTCCTATCAGTGAGAGGCCTATCACAAGCCTACGAGACCAATTTTTCATCAAGTAAAATTATGAAAATGTGTTAAAAATCAAAATATTTTATTTTTATTTTCACCATAATAATAGACATTTATGACGCCATATTTTATGAACTTATACGGCAAGTCACGATTGAATGTCGAGAACGCGGAGAGTTGTTATCAAAGCTGAGACGGCATTATGCGGACTTATTAGCTAGAATGCCCAGACAGGTTAATTCACTTCATTCAGAGTTGATAGCTCAAAGAGCTTTGGATGGAAATTTAACCAAGGAACTTCTCAATTTCAAGAAAAAAACACAAGGAAAGGTTAAAAATTAAATTCTGGGCTGGTTATTTTTAAATGCCTCGAAATTTTCGGGAGATTGGAACGTGAGTATTTTCGATTTCTCTGTTTTTACCCAGGAGGGTAGACAGCAAAAATTTCCAATAATTTGCTTAAGATTTTGGCTGTCTACCCGCCTGGGTCAAAAACGGAGAAATCGAAAACACTCGCGCTGTGAAAAACAAGATCATTTCGAAAATTTGAGCAATTACACTTTGAGCCATGTATAACTCGAGCCATGTCCGTGTGCCACTCCGGAGCCGTTTTTCGATTTCTGTTATTTTGCTCCGACTATACTAATCAAAGCTACCTAATGTTCTGATCACTTTTTACCGCCCACATAGAGATCACTTCATGCTAGCTGTAGTAATTCTTTATTGTTTTCATTTGAGAAACCAATAATTTCTGGCCTAAAAAACTGGAAATCGAAAAACCGGCTCTGCAGCTAGATGTAGGTTGAACAGTTACAGTATGTATTATTTTTGGTCCCGATCTAAGTTTTTTGTCATAACTAACTTTCCGCCAATAAAAACGTTCGAATTTAAAAACTTGTAAATTGTACATTTTTATAGACAAATTATTGGCTTCCGTCAGTGATCAACAAAAACAGTAGATCGGAAATAAAAATAATACATGACCTTAAATATCAGGAATATCGAAGTTCAGAACTATCTTGCGCACAAATAATATGAGTCATATTCCAAAAATCTGATCTTTAATTAAATCAGCATTTATAACCTTCAAAAAGAACTCACTAAGGAGCTTTCGTCTGTGAAAAAACATGACTTGGCAATCACAAACGAGGCTGAAAAAAGCAAAGAAGAACTGAGATTTGCTCTGATGGAAGCCTCCAAAAACTGCTCAGTCCTTCAAGAATATCATATCTTATACGAACTTCAACGTACCCGTCTCGAAAAGCAAATAAAGTCCTTGACCTTTGAGAGGGACATTTGGAACTCTACCGCATATTCTCTTGCTATAAAATTGATAGAAGAAAATGATCTCACTTTAGCCCGAAGACTTTATGTCTCAGAAAGGGCGTGGAGTAAGGTTAGGGTACAGAAATGAAGAAAAAATCTGATACTTTGGAGAAAAATTAATTATTTTTTTGGACGGTAAAAATATTTTTTTATAAATTTTAAGGCGAGAGTAATACAGTATGAATGAGGAGTTTTCGGTGTTGTGTGGCTACAATGTGCGTCACTCATTGACTTCTTTGTTTAACACAATAGCCGCCCACACGAAAAAATGTCGCGAATTCGGAAAATCCCCTATTAGTATTGTTTCTGAAGTTTCTGAAGCATGTACGTAACAAGTCAACTCGAGAGATCAATGAGATCTCAATCGAGATCTCAGATCATACTTTGGTGACAGTGAAAATACCCCATCATAACTGTGCCGTCAGCAATTTACCATCGATTCTAGTATTGACCAATCGAATCGCACTTTTCTTAAAGAAAGTTGACAACACATTTTCTCGTGAAAAACTTGTCCTGTGCCCGGGATTCTCAAAATAAATTATCATTTTTTGGTAATTATCATAAATAATAACAAAAATAAATTAATTTTAAAATATATTCTCAAAATGAAATCATCATATAAGATATTTTTAAATTTTGTACCCACTAATTTAGGTTGCCAATCACTTCACGGTATTTTTAACCGAAAGAGATTCAAGCGATTTGGTTCTTCTACAGTTAGAAGTCGAAAACTGGCGAGATTTGGCGGTTAAACTTGACAAAAAACAAAGTCAAATTTGTCAAATAATGAAAATATCCGCTTCGAATATTGAAGAAAAATTTCGAGATTGGGTTAAAATCCTGACCGATAAATTTATATATCAGGATTTTGCTGGGTCGAGGAGGATGAATATTCCAGATTCTAGAATTGTGGATGATATAATTGATGACTGCCAGGTGCTAAAGAAAGATATAGAAAAATTTCTCAGTCTTTTTGAAAGCAGTGAATCGTTATCATGTCACGGTAAGGTTTTTTTTCGATAATTTTCAAATTCAGTTTTTTGAGTTTCTGAAATAGTTTTACCCGAATGATTCGAAATAAAACTTTGTGTTTCGAAAAGTTTTAGACAAAAAGGTCATTTCAAAAATAATAAAAACTATCTACCTGTTAAAAAATAAGAACAGGTGAATCTGGGGTAAAGTCGATTTATTTCACAAAAAATGCGTGGGTTGCAACTGATAACACCTTTTTGGCTTCGCTGAATTTTTATCTCGCCTATTTCGAAATATTTTCCCTTTCATCTCGCCTATAATCGAAAAAAAATTTCCTTTTAGGTTCAAATTAATTCAAAAAACATTTTCTCGATATTTAAT
Organism: Oikopleura vanhoeffeni; assembly: GCA_004367855.1. Taxonomy (NCBI): domain Eukaryota; kingdom Metazoa; phylum Chordata; class Appendicularia; order Copelata; family Oikopleuridae; genus Oikopleura; species Oikopleura vanhoeffeni. Next base: position 14,298 of record SCLH01000594.1, read on the forward strand.
TTTTTAAATATATATCATTTTCTCAGCCGAAGTGCATCTTAAAAATGAGAGTATCTCCATAGCGCGTGTTCGAATCCCACTTATGTTGTTTTAGTGATTGTTTTCGATTTGATAAAAGGCAAGGGTGCTTTATATTGGGACCACCAAAATTGATCGGTGCGTAATCACTAAGACAATCATTCAAACAACTTCAGTGGGATTCGAACACGCGTTATAGAGATAGTCTCATTTTTATGATACACTTCGGTTGGGAAAAGAATATTTTGTAAATTTACGCACATTTTAATACAGTAGTACATTTTCACATACTTGTTTTAAACATACATTTTAACTACACTATCCCATATTTTTAAACATTTTTTTTAATCAATTTGACAACCATTTTTTTGCATACAGTCTTCACAATGATTTTTCTGTTTTTTTTAATATTTATACATATTTGTTTTCAGCTACATTTTTTTATACTTTTGAATTTATTGACAAACTTATTCAGCGTTGTTAACTAAAATGGACGAGCGTGTTGAGAACTGGACTGATAAAGCAATTGAGCTGTACTCCCGTCATCGAACTATGGAAGGAAATCGTTTTCCTCAGCATGATGTGATGGCATCTCTCAATGAAAAAGTTCACAAACTTCAGCATCAACTACAATTAATAACCACTGGAGAAAACAGTATCAATGGTAAATAATTAATTTTAAAGTTTTAGCACGATTTTCGAAAAATCGAAAATTTCTGCTTTTCAAATACAACTTTCTTTCTCAAAATTCTTGCAGTTCATGGTTTCTCACTGCTTAATTCCAATATGAAACAATACAAAACTTCGGTCTTATTTAGTTAACCTTTGGAGTCTCAATGCAGATTAATCGGCCAAAAATATTTTCGACTTTCAAAAATTGGTCGATAAAAAAGACTCAATGTGATGCAATATTTCTGCTATGTTTTTCTTTGGAAAATCGAGCGCTTTGATCATGAATAATTTATCAATTTTTATAATCTTTGATAAATTTTATGCTTTAATCATATTTTGAAAAAAAAATACAATTGAATGAAAAAGCGCACTCCATAAAATTAATCAGCTTCAAATTTCGGGTCGATTGACCTAATTATACCGTAAAGACTTATTTTTTCCAATAAGTTTCTTTTATACCTCAGACACTATTAACCGGTTCCTTAAGTAAAATATCGTGACTTTTTCTGGTTTTATAGATCAAAAATCGTCAAATTTGAATTCGACCAATTAAATATTGTTAAAATTATCTGAAGTACCTGATCATACGCATGATGACTAGCTCGCGTTCAATAATCTTAATTTTTTGTATCTCACATCTAATTGGTTGGTGTCATTTGCTAGCTGGAGCTGAAAGCATTATATCCCTTTATCACTTTTTGGTTAGAATGCGTAGCCACTACTCCTTTTAACGTGTGATTTTAACGTTGTGGCTACGCATTCTAACCAAAAAGTGACAAAGGGATATGTCATAGATTATATTGTATAATGAACTGAATTTTACCGAAAATCGGTCCACCAGTTAAAATAATAGAGTTATTTCCGATTTTTGTTTCAAGGTACAAATTTCACGGCATGACAGCCTAATTTGCGTGTGATTTTGTTTCTTCTCGGACGGGGTCCTATAACATTATAATAGTAATTTTAGGTGGCGCTATTGCCTAAGCTGAGTATACAAGTGGTCTTGACTGCAATAGAAGTGTCAGAAACATGAATGAGTAAGACGACATTTTGAAATGGACGAAAGCGAGTGGTTAAAATTAGTCGATTTGTTTTTTGAATATGCAAAAACGATGGAAGATGTTCAAAAGTTTATTGGTTCAATTAATGGACTAGAAGATCCAACAATGAAGGACATACCATTACTAGAAACTGTTACAAATGGTAAGAAATTACATTCTATGTCGCTTAGAAATTATAATTGATACCGCATTATATCCTCTATTCACACTTTTGTGAATATCCCTGCCCTACTACTTAAAAATACACTACGTTTCTAATCAGGGCCGGGGTATTCACAAAAGTGTTAATAGGGGATATATCGTAGATAAGAAGTATAATTCATACTGTATATTTAATATGTGAAATTTTTGTCTTATTTGTGTTCGTAATTTTCGACTTTCGTCGTTTTAACTTGTAGAGTCACTTTCAGCAAACTAGTTGCCAGCGTCCGTTCTTTCTTTATTATTTAACTAAAAATATAAAATATATTTATTTACCGCAACTGTACGAGTTGAGTACTTTGAAAAAAGTTGTTAAAACTTCATTCTCAAACGATAATTGTAATTTATAAACATCTCAAACTACATGTCATCGCTTAAAAAACAACATCCAAAATGTTGCCTAGTAAACTTTCGGATAGCAGTGTCATAAACTATAGGCGATTTATGTTCACACAAGGCGTAAGAGAGCTAACTGTTTATAAATCTTTAGCGCCTTGTGTAGAAAATTATCGCCGATAGTTTATAATACGGTTATCAGAAAGTTTACTACGCATGTAATTTGACAATCAGTAAAAATTATAAAGAAGATTTGTAATGAAATAAATTAAATCGGGTATTAACGGTGAATGCTTGTATAGACGAAATTCACTCAAATTAACTTTTTTGACGACCTCTAGCGGGCGAACCTATTGTCGGATGACTGTGAGACCACCATCAATCATTTTTTGAGTAGTATATTAACTTTTCAGCACATAAACAAGTAGACAAAAATAACGTAAAATCTATCTTACTGCAAGCAATTTGAAATCGCTATAATTTTGTTAATAGTGCAGGTGTGAATACATTAAAAAGGCATCTGTAAATTTAAACCATTAGGATACTTGGTAGAGAATTTTTTTATTAAAATTTCCATAACCAAAGGGCAATTTAAAAATATGCTAAATTTCAGTTTTTTTTAACTCTCGAAAGCTTTAATTACTTTTACATATTTCAAGATTAAGCTTCATAGTTTTTCAAGAAATTTGAATTAACGCATCATTTTAGTGACGGCTTGGCTTCGAAGCACATTGGATGGAATTGAAGCTGAGGATGGCAAGTTATCTGGAATGGTCTCAATAATGAAAAATGATTTATTAACCTGGATGTCGTCATCATTATTACATTTAGTTCCAGATAAATCAAATAATAAATTGCTAAGGGATATAACAAACCCCTCCAGAGGCAATGGTTAAAAATACACTGATTTCGAAAAATTGTATTGTCTCAAAATAACAAATTTCACTGGCCGGCCTTGTGGATTTTTGATTGAGCTTAAAATTTGACTGAAGAAATTTTTTAATTAAAATTTTCTCACATTGTTTGTCACGTCCAGATTTGACAAACAAAAAACTTTGAAACTACAAATAAAAATCTCAAAATCTGGAGATATCCCTTTTAACTACCATTTTGTTGAATGCAGGATGTGCGGGTTGAGGGAGCCAGATCGCTGAAGACTCCTGAGACCCCTCCTAGCACTCATGGGCCGCTTTCAACCCGCACATCCTAAGATTAACAAAGGTCGCTTAAAGGGATAGAGAAAAAAATCTCGTAGAATTTTCGAAATTTAGAAAAAAATTTGATTCGAATTTTCGGCTAGAAACATTATAAATCGCCGCATCAGATTTTTGGTAATGCTCTTGGCCTCTATTTTTGCTTCCCGAAGTGACATCCCAACATCAACCGAAACATTCAAAAAAAATCTCAATCGAAAGTATGAGCTCATAAATATTTCTTCATGAAATTTTGCCCACGCTAAATCTTTTTTTTCTGATTATCATCAGTAAATAAAATTTTCATAAGTGAAAAATTTGACCTTATTACTTTTAGTTCAAAAATTTTGAAACTCAGCCAGGGATCGGATTTTAAAAATCTACCCTTCCTGGTGAAATTTCTCGAAAAATCCGACCCCCCTGACTACAGCCAAATTTTTATCTCAGTTATTTTAAACCTTCAAGTGACGCACATGAACTTATTAATGACCAACCCATTGTGCCAACGATGTATCGATTTGACAGAATATATTGCAAAATGTACAAGAGAAATTGTAACCGAACAGTAGCCCATGACACAATAATTTAGGAACATAACACTTACTTGACAACTCAATAAACTCAGGTAACAACATACATACCATAATTTATGAACCATCACCTTTACCAACCAAATCATTCAAAAAACGTTAACTATCTCTATAGCGAGTGTTCGAATCCTCTAAATGTTTTCTAAACACACCTATCAAATTTAGCTGTCCCAATATCAACAGCACCCTAGCCTTACATAACTACACCCATCTAAAGAAACATTAATGCGGATTCGCGAACACGCGCTATGAGATAGTAAAGTTTTTGAGATGAAGTTTGGTTGGTTAAAAGTAAAACGTCAATTTTGTATTTGACTTATTGGCTCATCTTTTAGAGATTTATTTCTGAATACTTTAAGACCCCAGGTCTTTTTTGAATTTTTTCGAAAAAAAAATATTTTTTAAACCTACCTTCACACCTGTGTATAAAAACACAGAGACTGAAAAAAGTACCGCTTATTTTGATATTTTTTGTGACATTAACTAATTACTTTTCTCAGCGTAATGCAATACAGTCCCTGACCCCTTAAAGCGCATTTTCATATTTTAAAATCTTTCGCTGTAAGGGGTCACTTAAAAAAGACAAATTATATTATCTAAGCTCCTTGAGACACAACTGATGTCCAAACAACGTTTTATAGCCTCCCGAGATAACATATTTATTTTCAAGGCCGAATCTCTAGAAATGGGAAAAAGCTGCCGAATTTTTTGGTTGAAGCCCTACAAAAAGTATCTACAAAGCTGAGATAAACAAATTGCCCGAGACACTTGACCAATTGGAAAAATAAACTACAATCGAATATAACCTTGACGAACCAGCGGGCACTTTCTTGCCGAAAGTCTTTATGTAATAGGTAAAAACAATATATTATTTTTTCAACCTGAGTAGAATCTTGAAAATGAGGGTTAATTTCTGTTAGCGCGTGTTCGAATCGCACTCATGTTGTCTAGTTGATTGCATTTATTGATTACGCACTAATACATTGGCGCTCCCAATATCAAGCACCCTTCGCAAGTATCATACCCAAGATAGTCACTAAGACTACATTAGTGGGATTCGAACACGCGCTAATAGAAATTACCCTCATTTTTCAAAATCAACTTAGGTGGAAAAAAGGATATCAAAGACGTAATAACCAATGATAGCTTTAGTTGTTTATTTTTAATGAAGAAAATCACAAAATTACATTTCGACTACAATCACGTGAGCGAAACGGGCTTTCTCTAATTCAAACTAGTGACTCCAATACCGTAGACATGTTTACTGAGTCATACGGTTGTTAACATGACCAATCACAACCCCATATTAATAGGAGGCTGTTGCCTATTGCCGCATAGGGAGGTTTTTTTCGATCAAAAAAATCTGCGTTTACCATAATTTACGATTATACGCACAGCCAGAGTTATGCCAAATAAAGTAAGATCAAAAGTGTCGTTATTGCCCTAATTGTTTTCCTTAGGCTACATGTATAACAATTTTTTTCTAATTATTTTGAATAATATTTTCACACAGCCACAAAATATTTTTTCCTAGGAAGTAATGAAAATATCACGAGCAGAAACGTTGAGCGACCTAAATGAAGGAGATATCAACCGACCCAATGACGGAAACTTCAAAACAAGCATTACAAACTCCTCAGTACGGTCGAGAGATTACAAATCGAATTGCTTGACACCGAAGATAGAGCTGTTAACGCTGAAAGAAAAGTTGATGATTTAGAAGAAAAAATAAGGGAACTGAAAGAGCTATGGCCAGAGGTACAAATTTTTCTAATCATAATGCATTCGGTCTTCACCTTTTGACATGACTCATCGTACACTGAGTTAATTTTTTAAAAATTACTTTGTTCGAAAATTCAAGATGGCAAACAAAATATCTTTATTCTTTTTAAAGACTTTGTTGCGGCGAGAAGTATCTTAATATATTTTTATTCATTTCGAATTATTCATTCCATCATCAGTAAGTAGTATAATAGTTAAAAAACAGATACAAAAAATATGCAGTCGAAAATATGTTCTAGAAAAAAAGTTGAAAAACATGTGTTTTTAGCACAAAATTGGGCGACCTTTTTTATGTCGGTAAAAAGCAACAGAAAAAAAAGGTCTGCTATCAGTAACATATCTGACGACGAATGTACAAGTCAGACGTTAAAAGTTGCTGGTGAAAGCTCTCCGCGAGTCAGAGAATAAAATTTCCATCTAAGCCGATTTAAGGGGGTGCCATAAACCCAGCAGACTGGAGTCGTATAATTACGAACAATAATAAGTCAGTATATTTTTTATGCTTATTATAGTAAGCTAAACCGATATAAATATGTTTCAGCTTGAAAAAATTATTTTTTTTCATTTTACAAAAGATTTAGTTCGAGTTTTCATTTTGAAATGAAATTTCAAAAATTCAGTATTAGAAAATTTCCGCATTATTTGTCCAAATTTTTTTGCTTGTTATTTCTAATCTGCTGGGTAAAAACCGTAAAATAGCACTTTTAACTTTTTCAAAGACGCCTACATATTTTCTGACACGCGTTTCTGAAAATCATAAATCTATTTTTCATTTTTGTCGAATCTTTTTTCTGGAATTTTCGAGAATTTTTTGCAATCATGTGTCAAATTTTTATTTGAGCTTTTTCGAATTTTATAAAATTAGGTGGAATCATTACTTATTTTTTTGTATTCTACTTAATCATCTTGTATGCTAACTAATCGAGTTGGTGCGCGCGATTATCTATTTCTAACATGGATAAATTTTTAACACTCGGCTGTACATCGATAAGTGCCATTTTGGAACTGAATTTTTGACAAATTTATGGTGGTGAAAAAATTTCCAATAAAATTGCGGGTGTTATAGAGGGTCATTTTTTGTGATAGTCAGAACATTTTTTAATATCAAACGCAACTATGAAGGTCAATTTTATCTCAAAAAAAGTTGTTTTCTCTACCCTTCTTTGGCATTTTTGACCATTTTTCAATGGAAAAAAAACTTTGATAACGACGAAATTTTTTAAATGTGCAGAATTAAAACAAAACTTTTTCAGGATAAGACCGACCCATGTCTGCAAGTTTATTAATATCGTCTTCGAAATAAATTCTGTAGTCGGGTTTAGTTAAAAGTGGGATGTACAGTGAAAAGTGTTTTTTTAAATTTTCCGCAGATAATTAGTTTATGTATAAAAAATTAAAAATATAAACTTTCGCAAGAATGTAACACTTTAATTGAAAAAAAAAATAAAAAAATATAATTTTCACATTTTTTTTTCTCTTTCATATATGGATCACGGCCTCAGAGTATAAATCCTAACTATTTGAATGATACAAACAACGCAAGATATTAGCACCCATTCAAAACCGTGGAAATAGGAATAGGCCGATTTCATTGGTCGATTAGGAAAGAATCAACCAATCAAATGCTCAGATTTCGATTTTCAAATAGTGGATTTATACTCTGAGGGCCGTTGATCACTATCATCGCTCTGAAAAAATGTACCCAATCTGCTGAGGAGTTATGGCACCCCCTTAAATCGCAACTAATTGCCATTTACTGATGACGTAAGATCTCGAAGCTATCGCCATCAAAATTTCAATCCGCTTTTAACCAAACAGAATTGATCGAAAAGCATGTATAATTTTGACATTTTTCCATAATTGTTTTGTTCTCAATGGGCCTATTTTCACCGACAAAAAAAGTCGCCCATTTTGTGCTAACAACTGTTTCAACTTTTTTTAGAACATATTTCGACAGCATATTTTTTGTATCTGTTTTTTAACTATTATACTACGTACTGATGGTGAATGAATAATTCGAAATTATATAACAAAATGAATAAAAAATATATTGAATTATCTTTACTTTTCTTTTAAAAAAAATCTTTTTTTTTATCAATTTGAAAAAACGGTGTGCAGAAAAAATCTCATATCGTAACACATAATGTTTTCTGGCAGTACCAATGGTACTGTACCATACAAAGTTTTATACGCAGAAGATAAAAATTTTGAAAAAAAACGACTCAAAAAATGAATCTTGATATTCGACTTAACTACTCTAGACGAAAAAATTTTTTTTTATAAAGTTTAAGCAGCTAATTGAAAGTTGAAGATTTACCCAATTTTTAGCATTAAAAAATCGACCAGCTAGATTTAATTTATTTCGGAGCACTTTTACTTTATGTGCTGTAATTAAAAAAAAAATTTGTTTCGTTTTCAAAAATCACCATTTTTTTCTAAAATTTTTGCAATTATTGGGCTTGAAAATTTAATTTGGAAAAATTCCGCAGTCAAATGATAGGCAATTATAAAAACGCATTTTGCGCTTATGAACACTTTCCTGGTGAAATTTAAAAAAATTTTGCACGGATCATTTTAATTCATGATTCCTAGAAGATATAAAAAAATCCTATACCGTAGGCAAAAAAAGTTGTCGGGCCTAGCTTTAGTTTTAACCAACCCAAAAATATATTGATTAATGTTTTTCTGGTCACCGGAAGTAACCATAATACAGTACAGCTGAAATGAGGCCTATCTGGAATTGAAAATGTAGGTTGAGTAATGATAGTTTAGTAAATATCAAAAATATGAGTCAGCAAATTGAAATGAAACGGGCCAATAAGGCTCTGAGGAGCTCTCTCTGATTGGCCAAAAGTGGCGCTGAGCACATTTCTCATAGTGGACACTGAATTCTGGGAACACCTCATTTCAGCTGTATAGATTAATCTCTCTTGCAACACTTTTGAAAATAATATTTCTCCTTAGGAGAACACTTCCTGAGAAAAAATCTGAAGTGAAGGTGGTCAAAGAAGTTAAAATTGCTCCACCACTTGCATCCGCCCTACGCCTTCATTAGACCGACTTCCATCTTCTATCGACCCTTCACCTAGTAATCAACGACTCAATTCATCCAGAAATCATCTTCTGGCAAAAATCGAAGAAAAACCAACAAAAAAGGAAAATAGAAAAAAATATATATGAAAGCATATAATATGAATATTATCATATATCCAACTTTATATACTAATAAATTCATACCACCTTCAGCCTTAAGTTTTTCCCTGCATCTTATAATGACATTATCATCCAGCAAAGTTTTGTCGAAAGGAACTCGGCCTACAAAAATGATTAATCGACATTTTGTACATTTTAAAGCAGTTCCGTTTACCATATTCTTTCCAACCTAAGTAATTTTAAAAATGCTTGCTATCTCTATAGCGCGTGTTCGAATCCCACTTATAATTGTCTTAAGTGATTGTCTTGAGTATAAGTATAGCCAAGGGTGCTTTATATTGGGACCGCTAAAGTTGATGTCGGTTTGTAATCCACTAAAAGAATTATCAATAAGACAACATTAGTGAGATTCGAACACGCGCTATCGTTATACCTAAGTTCATTTTAAAAATGCTTGCTATCCTCTATAGCCTATAAAGATGTGTAGTATTCAGTGTATTGGTCAGCTATATTAGGGGGCTCACCATTTTTTAAATGAGGTGGGTGCGTCACGTGAGTCCTCACACCCCTTAATATATAGCTAACCATACACTGAATACTACACACTTTGGTTTGTATTCCTATCGCGGCAATTTTGATTCACTGTATTGCGGTACAGGATTGATGTTTCATCAAAGAATGTTTTTCGTTGATTATTTTGTATGCTGGATAACCTTTTTGGGCACATTGAACCTAAACTTCAAGCACTCGTAATCATAAACTAAACAAGATATCGAAAATTGCTCGGATTATTCTCTGAATATGTTCGATTATAAAAAGACGCTTTTCAGGAAAAATTTTTTTGACCGATGTTTGAGTTTAAAATTTTTTAGCTGTGATGTGCCAAAAAAAGCCATTTTGAGCACCTTTTTTAAGGATTACGGACAAATTAGATGATATTTTCAAAATTTCTTCTTCGGATATTCTCCTTTATTTTTTAAAATTCATTCATATCCCCCAAGAACAAAAAAAATCTGTAATCACCTCGGCCCATTAAAATGTCTCACTTTCATTCTAGAAGTGCGCATTTTTAAAATTTGGAAACAAAAATAGTCAAAAATTTGGGTCATTTTTAAGTCGATTTTTTGGTTTGTTTAAAAAAAGTAAAAAATGTTTCGTTTTTTGTCAATTATTGATCAACAAACAATTCTGATTAATTTTGAGGAAAGAACAAATAATTTTGTTTGTTTCGAAACTAAAAGAAATCATCAAATTTAAAGTCACCGCGCACGCCTAATGCAGCTGTTTTGATTTAGCGAAGAAGTGCAGGTGGAAAATTTATTGATTAAACGATTTTTAGTTTCCTAAGACTGACGTATTGTATGATTATACATGTAATTGAGTTAAAGAGTGGTCAGAGTAGAATTTTGGTGATTTTTAAAGTTAATTTTTCGTTACAATCTTCTAGGATGTATAAATTTAATTTTATCAAAAAAAATAAAGTTAATTTTAATAAACATGAATTCGAAAATGTTAAATTTATAGTGGAAGCATCTCTGTGGTAATTTTTTTCTCATTATTCAGACGTAGAAATTTGTATTGAGTTTC